>NCQV01072931.1:0-10875 GCA_002740545.1 Lophocereus schottii
ACGTGAAAGGCAATGCCGCTATGGCTGAACAACACCATCAACATGCTATTAGACCCAGTAAGGGCAACCACTGCTCTTCTATAAAGAAAGATGAAAAAAGTAAAACAAAAGGCATGTGTGTAAAAGAAAGAAAAAATCCATTGATGGCTTATTCAATCCAACATCACAAATAAAAAATCTAGGGATAGAAATGGAAAAAAAGCTAAAATACACAAAAGATTATAATAATGATATTTTATTAATTTCATTAAGCATCAATTCTAGGGGCATAAATACGAACAAAAAATAAAATGCCTAACATTATAGGGCTTGTTACATCTAGTGTAAAAAAAAGAGTTAGAAAAGAAAAAGGTGCATAAGGTTATCACAATGACTTCAGGGTCATTAAGAGAGTCATGCACAGGAGATGCCAAGTCTCTACGTTAAGCCAATGTGAGAACCCTCCCCTTTAGGGATGTGATGTAATACTTAATGATCGAGGTTCTTGAAGGCCTTGGGGGCATGAGTACCCAAACCTAGTGAGTTCGATTCATTAGCCAAGAACGGATGCTCCTCTTGTTAAAACATGGCAAAATTGGAAAACTTAGAAAGAAAATAAGGGTGGTTTTGTTTTTTCCCATACTAATTAGGTAGGCGAGGAAAGAATATGTGGGTAGAACGATCCAAGCCTAAAAGAAGCATTCATTTAGAATTCTTGCTAGATGTTAAGAAGGCAATAGCTTCCCACCAGGTTGAGTATTATCTAATGAATTCCTTCCTACTGGAGAAATGACTCCTCAATTGAGGAGGGCATGATGACGCTATTTGCCATCTTCCGGCCAATAATCTTGTCTGCAGTATAACCCATCTTATGGGGAGCAGTGATGAAACAATAGTCCATGAGCTAAACCTACAATGGCAAAAAAACATTTAGGGAGTACCAAAAAAAAAAATGCAAAAAAAAGAGAAAAAATGATAAGAGAAATATGCATGGAGTAATAACAAATCGCCCTTACTGAAAATATGACGGTAAGGCCCAACAACCTCAGTTGAGCATAAGATGATCTTACTGAATACCATGGACATGAAATTCCATCCCTTGAGGGTTGAAAAATGATGCATTGCAAAAAAGGTAAGCCCTTTTGCCTAGCGATAAGCAATAACTAATACGACAAAAGAAATCGGGCACTTGAACATCGCAACCCAATAAGCTTCACCTAGCTAGGCTTGAATTGCTTGATAATATACAGAAGATCAATAGAATGGTCATCTATGGTCACCTTGGTTTCTTCCTTACTCAGGAAAAGGAGCTTTTGTAGGTCCTTCAAGTAACCTATTAGTTTAAGTTTTGACACATCAGGACAACCTTTCCCAAAAGGAAAACCTAGGATCGCACTGAGCTGCTCCATGAGAGGGTAAAGCTCACTTCATTGGAATTAGAATACATGAAGATTTTTTATCCAGGATTACTAAGAGGCGATCGAAGGTTAATTTTCAATCTTCGACCATGGAGAGCAAGAGGCTCAAATAAGCATCAAGTACAATTTTCTTCACGCCTTCTAACCTTATAAGCATGGTCCATTACTCAAAAACCTCATTATAAGCAGCGATGAGGAGTAAAGTGTTCAACCGTAAAGTATGAGATTTTATACCCTTTTATTATCAAATAATTGCTCGAAATAAATTGGTTAATTATATTTCCAATAATATTTTGTTCATTTGTAAGAATTCGAAAAAAAACCTGAAAAAAAATAGGAAATAATGCTCAAAAGAATCATTGGATCAAGCAAGCAATGAAAGAAAAGAAAGAAAAGGATCAACTGAGGCACAGAACTGAACCCCATGTGCCAGCCTATAGCCCGATCCAGCTTCATCTTCTCCTCCTTCCCTATCTCTCAGGCCTGGACAAATCCCGGAGGCCCAAATCCCAAACTCCCTCATCCTTCCTCGTTCCAGCTCTATTTCCCTTTTCCTTCCCTTACTCCTTCTCCGGAAGCCCATGCGCCACCCTGGCTATTTTCTATTTTCTGTTTTTTGTGTCAAAAAAATCAAAAGAAACGATGCTTGTGCTTTGTGTTTGTGCTTATTCTCTATTTTTTTTGTATTACGTCATTTCTTATCATTTACGGCTTTCAGGTCTTTCTTTTCTTTTTGTAATATAGTTTTATTTTTATTAGTTTTTTTTGTTTGTTCACTTAATTTGAGTGTCTTGCTTCCTAGTTTTTGTCATTTGTTTGTAGTTAGTTGTCTTAGAGTCATTATTTTTTCTTTTACCTTTTCTTTCAATAACAAATTAAAAAAACCTACAAAAATTTGAAAAAAATTGAAAATCCAAAAAAAATTAAAAAAATTTGTAAAATTGAAAAAAGAGATTCAAGAATGCCAGTTTTCAATTTCCCACAATTCGAGCATGAACCTTTCTATTCTTATTTATCGAGCCTTAATGATTATCGTGCTCAATTAAATTAAAATTTTAAAAAATGAGAAATTTGTGAGGTTATTGCTGTGGGTTTGAATCCCACATCTCGAGGTTATGTTAAGTCTATTTTTCCTGGAGGTGTACTAGGAGCGTTAACTAGAACTCAAGATGAGGTATGGAATTTCTTTGAAAAATTAGCTTGGACTACAAATGAGCTTGAAGAAGCTAGGGGCACTTTAGGATATCCTGCTCATGGTGAGTCTGTGTTTCCTGTTAGTCCTTACCCACAGGATCACTTTATAGATTCATATGACCCATCTCACTCTTATGTGCCCCCTGTGTTGTGCGATTACTATAAGTCTTTCAATCATGATGTTCATACTTGTCATATCATGCTTATGTGGATGCTACATATGCAAGTATTGAAAAAAAGATAAATGAATTGACTGATAAAATGGTAGAAATAATGAAAGAGAGAATTGTTGAATATTCTCAACATTTTAATTAGAGTAGGGAGAATTATAGTGAGCCTAACTCTAGTTTAAGAT
The DNA here is from genome assembly GCA_002740545.1 of Lophocereus schottii. Taxonomy (NCBI): domain Eukaryota; kingdom Viridiplantae; phylum Streptophyta; class Magnoliopsida; order Caryophyllales; family Cactaceae; genus Lophocereus; species Lophocereus schottii. The sequence continues at coordinate 2,947 of NCQV01072931.1, forward strand.
CTCCTAAACCTGAAGTTGGTCTTTATGATGATTTTAAGCCCTTTTATCTTGCTAAGCCTAATTTACATGATAACATGCCTTTGCATAGCCTAGAACAAGAGAGTGACCTCCCTGTGTCTCTATCCCCTGACCTTGCACCCGACACTAGCTCACATAAGGATGTCATTAAGGATGTCCTATTTTCTGCCGACCCACCTACCACTTTGAATGACTCTTTTGAGTTTGAGGTGGGGATTCTAGTGAGTTAGATATGAGTATCACAACTAAAGTTAACCATCATGCTGATTTAGAAGCTATCTGTTTCTAGAAGTCTTGTGAGGACGGAGATGAGCCCATTATTTTGGAATATAATGATGATATTCTTTATGTGGAATATGAATCTTTTTCATGTGGGTTTGATATCAACGAAGGTCTTGATGAGGGTTTTTATGTTGTGTATGAATCCTTCTCTTTTGACCCCATCATTACTAATCTCCTCTTTGAACCTCGCAAGTCTGAATTTATAGAGTCTGAGAATTTTGTGCAGCCTGAGACTTTTGTGCCTATGACTTTTGCTCTGGACTAAACTCTTACAGATATTGAAATTGACGTGTGGATTTTGCACCCACTATTTTACCTAGACCATTCGTTAATTGTGATATAGTTTCTAAGCCAATGACCCACCTACTGGCTAACTTTAAATATGTCTACCTGTTTCATGCTTGGGCCCAATAGTTTCACAAGTTAAAGCTGGCCCTTACTGATGCTGCATTAACATGGTGGATGTACTCTTTCTGGCTACGAATCTCTTCTTTTTACTGTTTTCATGTGCTTTAGAGTTGGTCTTCTTTGTTTGATAATCTACTTCGTGCACTAATGGCTTTTGATTTAAGCACCAATGTTTTATCTACTATGGGGTGGCTGATGCTCCATGGGCCTCCATTTAAGCAGATTTCTGGAGGCCATAGCTTAGGTGTTCTTTTGCACCTGATCTGGTGTAATCACTCATCTTTTTCTTCTCTTCTTAATTTTGTTTTCTTTTGTATATATTTGTTACCTTATTTTATTTTTATTGTTTTCTTTTCGAATTTTATAGTCCTGTCCTTTTTCTTTCTTTTTGAGTCTTAGTTTCCTTTTTGTATATTTATTTTTCTTTTTAGTTTTCTTTTCTGTTTCTTTCCACTTGCAATGAGGGCATTGTTTGATTTAGGTGTTAGGTGGGGAAACTATGTTTCAAAAAAAAAACAATTTTGAAAAAATTGAGATTGGAGAAAAGAGGGAAAAAAATTTGAAATATTTGAACATCCAAAAAAATTTTTTTTTTTTTTGGGGAATATGTTTGCTATTTCTAATTGACTATATTCTCTTATACCCTTAGTGTTAGCTTGCATATAGATATGGTGTGCATTGATAGAACTTAGTTCTAAAATGCGATGTTTATATACGATCCTAACCCCCGACATTATTCCTAAGCAATCTTCACTTTGGCTGATGAACCCGTGAGATTTTGAGCCTTATAGACTAATTTATCATTTTTAGTCTCACATTTTCCTTTCATGAGTGTCTTTTCTATGATTACATCTCTAAACTTCCTTTGATTCTCTTTGAAATCACATTTAGCGTGTGCATTATGATAAAATGAAAAAGGCATTCATTTCTTTTCTACGCTACATAGCCAAATTGTCACCCTAATTTAAAATTTTTACACTTTGTTAACCTATAACACCCCGAATTTCTAATTTCGTCTTTATTACTAATATTAACCTATGTGACAGCAGAAAATATAAGTGGGGTGTTACCGCCACATTTCTTTCTTGGAAATATCAGGTTGAGTATCAACCAAGACTCTAATACAGCTATATTCTCAAATCATAACATCAGTTCGAGTCTTACACCAATATAGCAAAGTCCAAACTGAACCACAATCCTTAAAACAAGTCTAAACAGAAACTGAATGAATTTGACTAAATCATATTTCACGGCCTTCCACTAACTCGAGTTCCCAACCCCATGCTCGTACACTTCACCTAAAAACAAAACATTTTGAAAAAATGCGATTAACTCAATAACAATCACCTCTAATAGTTAAAACACGCATACAAATTTATTTCAAACTATTTTAGGGCTAGGGAACAACAAGCACAGTACAAGTACTTATACATCCTCAACATTATATAATATCTTAAGTTTCATTTATTCCGTTTCAAGATCCCAAGGGTGAGCAACCCCCTTGAGTCTCATAGCCTGCGCTTGGGTTTAGTGCAGCTGCTTTACAATAGCCTGGCCTACCATCAACATAGACAGTTACCACTTAACCATACCCTGTCCTACCGTCAATGTAGACAGTTACCACTAACCTGACTCATATCCTTCCATAAGAAGGCATGTGGCCACTCACATGCATGCACTTTACCTGGGGAAGGCTACTGGCCTTCAATGATATAAGAACATAACTTCTCGGTCTCATTCATCCCATCGATTATTTACACATTTAGAGTTAACCTTGATCTTTAACCAACTTACACATCCCAACCCGACCCATTCTGATCTCAAAACATTACCCCATTATTTTCACAACACAACCAGCCCAACAACCTATACACTCACTAATTTAGCAAAACATTTCAACATAAATCACAGGAAATATCTCATTTCACAGTTGCCCGGAAAAATTCCCAAACATCAACACAAAACACATTCAAAACACCTTTCAAGCATACTTACAGGTCACACATTTCAAGAGATAACCCGGGAAAGGTTAGGGCATGATTGTTATCTGGTTATCCGCAACTTACAGGCTTGGTTTCCTAGATTGGGCCTAGTGACCCTTACCTAGGCCAAGAAAACATCTCTACTTAGCCCGCAAATTTTTACGAGACACATCTATAGTCCATCCCTTGCTTAGAAAATTTTCTAAGATTTTTAGTCGACTTTATGGATTCTAAAACGTGACTAAACCAATTCCCAGCTCAGGTCAGAAAGTAGGCCCAACTTTCAGAGGCTTGAGATCTTGACATTGAAATTCGAAGATCTTACCCATTCTAGAAATGTTACTTGTCGCCTACAACTTTTGTGTTTAGCATTTCCCTAGATTCTATCAACTACTAAGTCACATTCCCCAAAAATTTTGTACTGTCACTGGCTACCCAGGTCTGTGCAGTCCCAGTAATTGATCCATAGTTTTCTCAACTTAGATCCAATTCCCTTCATTCAAAAGTCCTAGTACAAATGACATATTATCCTAACTATCACAAAACATTCATAATTTTTGGACTAGTATAACATAGTGGGTGAATTTTTAAGATTAAGGGATATTCTTGTCTCAAACCAGTAGCATTCTACCCCAAAATTCTACCTCAAAGAGTGTTCCTTTAGTCCTAATCTCTACAACATTGGTTCACCTAACTGCCAGCATTAACCATAACGATTATAAGCCCCCCCCAAACAATCCATGCCCAACCATCAATTAATTTTTTTTTAGGAAGTTATGAATATTAAAAACTCCACACACACACCATCACAGTTCACTGCTCAGTTTGCTCCCAAATTTTTCCCCCAAATTTTCGAGGCCATAACTTCCACTCCTGATATTGAAATTTTATGACTAAGCCCAATTTAGAAAGGCTAAATGGTGAAGTATAACTTTCATTTTGCAATCCTGGGAAAAATACAAGCTAATCTAGTTCGAATTTCCCAATTTTTCTAAACTGTCTGAGTTACTGATAGTTTTACACACTCTCGATAATTTAGTCATAACTTCCTCATTTTAACTCCTATTCAAGAAATTGAAATGTTCACATTCACAGGACACATAAATCTATCTACCATAAGTTTTTCATGATTTTTTGAGGACCATATTATTCCTAATAAATTCGTGAAGTCGACCATAAAACTAGATGAGCATAATAGCATTTATACTATGTCCTTTAAGTTTATCTTCCACTAATCTCAATGGTAATCCTTTTCCAACATGAACACATCACCCTCACCCAAAAACCCACTATCCTTAATCACCAAATAACTCAACCATAACAAAAGGCTGATTTTTTTTTTTTAACCTCAAAACGATTCGCAACGAAGGAAACCTTAAGCCAAATTGCTCCCCAACTTGATACTCCTATCCGAACGACTTCAAAGTGGAACCAGTGAAAGTGAGAGTGGCGGTGAGATACAAAGTGTCTAGTGCTTCGGTTGCTTCAGTGATGTGATTGATTAGAATGTGTATATATTTTTCTCCGATGTTGTATATATAAATTTTTGTGAAAAAACCAAAAAGATTTTTTGATTTATTTTATAGATTTTGTGGGTACATTTTTCGCAAACCTTCACGAGACCTCTTTCGTCTGCTACGAGTAACCTAGGGGTTTAAAGGGCCTGTTGCACATGATAAGTGCAACCGTGATACCTACAAAAGTGAGTTAGGATTTTATTTCTTTTTCTAGGATTTTTAGCTTTATTTACTCGAGGACGAGAAAAACTTAGGTGTCGGGGTATTTGTTTAATCATAAGTCATGATATTTTGTACCCTCTTATTATCTAATAATTGCTTGAAATAAGTTGGTTACTTAGATTTTTAACAATATGTTTTGTTCAATTTGTAGGAATTGAAAAAAACTTGAGAAAAATAGTAAATAATGCTTAAAAGAAGCATTAGATCAGGGCAAGCAATGAAAAAAAGAAAAAGGAAGAAAAGGATCAATTGAGGTCGACAATCAAAGCCCATGCACCAGCCTACAGCTTAGTCTAGCTTCATCTTCTCTTCCATCCCTCTCCCTCAGGCGTGGACGAAGCCCGAAGGCCCGAGTCCCAGACTCTGTCGTCCCTCCTCTTTCTCAGCTCTATTTCTCTCCTCCTTCCATTATTCCTTCTACGCGGGCTAGTCCAGACACACTAGCAGCCGAGGCCTAAAGCCCACCTCCTTCCTTCGCAGGCTACCTCTCTCTTTTTCTTTATTCCTCAGTGGGCTAGCCCAAACGTAAACCCCTTTTTTGATTTATTCTCTCATCTTCACTTACCATTCACGCGAGATGCATACCCCCCTTCTTATGCTTCTCCTTCTTATTTTGCTTGCCCAGATGCCTGATGCCATAACCGAAGCTTTTTCTCCTCTCTCTCTGTCCTCCTTTAATCCCGTCATTCATTTTCTCAAAATCATATCCAACCGTTACTTTCATCAGTATACCCATCATCTACTTGACTAAGCAGTCACGAGTGGTTAATACAGAGCTTGAATTGGAGTTTAATGGAATTAATGGAAAGAGAAGAGGCGTTCTTGACGGTTGGTTTTTCTTCAAAACTAGGCAAACAATTAGATTTTATGTTTAATTTTGTTCTCTTACTCACTTTCACTTTTAGCTTCATATTCAATCATCTGGACTCTGAACATTGTAATTTGTTCTAGTTTTTGTTCAATTAAGTCAGATTTTTGGGCTTTGGCATATAATTTGCTTAGCTCATTACAATTATAATGCTTTTCTTTCCTGTACTCTGGTTCTAGCTGGTTCTGGTTATTGATTTTTCAAACGGGTTCCCTCACTTTGTTTCCCTTCCTAATTCCCTTAATTTCTATTTTCAGGATTAGTAGGTTAGCTTAGTTGTTATTATTATTGTAATTAGTTTATAATTAATTTCGGTTTAGTTTACTTGAGTTTGTTGTGATAGCGTGGATAATTACTAATCTAATTTTACAAATCATCAATGAGGACGACATTCTTATTTGTTACGACGATAAACCGTGCACATGCGGAAATTACACCATAAAGGAAGGAGCATAGAAAAGTTAGATCTCTAAGGGGTTAGAAAATGATGTAGAAAACACCCTAAAGAACATTGGACTGCCTCAGTGGCATAATCCTACTGTTGTTGAGGACCGAGACCTGAAGTAGAGGCCAACGGCTGCCACTGGGCCCCACTTCATATCGTGAAGCCAGTTGAATACTAACTGACGAGATCATGTTCCTTTTCTCTCCTATCTGTAATATCTTCGGATATTTCTTTCCTAAACTTGAATTGCCACCCATATTTTATGAAATTATTGCCCAATTAATAAAATGATTTTCTTTTATGTTTATTTTATTTATTTTGAATTTTCCTCCCAAATAACTCCTTCCTTATAAAAGCAACTCCTACATCATGGCAGAGGAGGAGAATGTTATTAAATTTTCTCTAAAATGCTCTAAATCTTTTGTGAAGCTTTTTCTTGTCGAATTTTATACACTTTATTTTTTTCTTGTGGAATTTTTTTAAAAAAATTTTAAATCTCTTGTTGGTCTACTTGACATCATGCCCAGTGCTAATGCTCCAATATCAAGCAAAATCCTAAGTGCGAACATGCAAAGCACATGTGCTCTAATTTGAAACTCAATCATAATGATGTAAAAATTTTAAAAAAAAAGACAGTGAGCAAATGAAAACAAAATAAATACATCATTCAAAGGCAAATCACAAAATGTTCAAATGTCCAAATAAAACATCCAAAATAGGGCCATCTTCCCTACTAATCCTTATCCATGCCCTCAATCGTGGAGATTCTTGGATGCTCTATGCCCTAAATGGTCCAAGAAGGTAAAGGGAACTAAAGTCCAGTAGTTGAGGATCCACGGAATATTGTGATGGCTGAAACCCAGATGCAGAGTGTTAAGAAACACCCGCACCCCAGGGCGATGGGAGCTCGAACTGGCCAGAAATCGGTAGATAACCTTGGACATGCAGCAACCCTAATGTCATAGCTCAGATAGACAATGTAGCTTGGCAGCGATAGAGATTGAGAGGAGAAGCCTTCTCCACTCAGCATCCTATAGAGGAAGTCACTTGTGCCCCAAGGAGGAGATGAACCCTACTGCTAGCCCATAAAAGGCTTCTGGCTTTATTACTTCATCACCAGGGAGAAGATAGCACCATAAGCAATGAAGACATTTCAGGCCTCAGAGCCTCAAAAGTTAGAATAGAACTCATTTTTTCTCCGAAAAGCAAAGAAGAGGTTGTGCTCCTTACAAAGGAGAAGCCTCCAATGATAATGTTGAGAATCGTCCTGTGACATACTGGGAAGTAGCAAAAAAGAGAGAAGCAAAATTCAAAAATGAAGATAAAACTAAGGTGAGCTAACTGTACCTCAACTATGTCATCCCCTTGATAATAGCGGCACCATTACCTCATCAGAGAAGTGGTGGCCTTGAGTGTAGCTATTACCTAGACCATCACCATGCTTTCCTCCTAGTTGAACCTATAAGGGAAATAGGAAACAGTGAGCAAAAGGGGGAAAAAAGCAAGAGAAAGAGTTATTGACATCGGGAAAAAAGTCTAACCCTTGTTAATTTTTAGGAATGTTCTATAACTAGGGGACGTAACATCCCTGACATTTTTAATCCTCTTATATTGCTGCATCTCGATGGCATCGATAAACCACACTTCAGCAATCATCACAGAGATGCCTCTAGGTACTACAAAATGCAGATCATAAGAGAGTGAGAATTATGCAAAAGAAAATAAGGCTGATGGAATTAAATAAGCTAGTGGCTTACATTAGAACAACAGGAGGCATTAGAAACTCTCAAAGGAACTCTAGATATCACCCTTATCAAAGCAGGCACAATCCTCCCTACGTAATAATTCATTCCACCTGCTCCAAGGTAAAGGAGGATGTAAAGAAAGTCCATAAGACTCTAAGGTGCCAATAAGTTAAGCATCACCTGATGGTTCCCCTACTCCCCTAGGTATCAAACGTACCTAAGGTCACGCAATAAGGATTCCCTGGTGAGAGATCCCAGGATTGTTAATGGAAGTAGGGATAATCTTTGATGGAGACCATCATGAACGGCCCAAAGACCATCAATCCCAGCCCAAGGAAGGCCCAATCAAGCTTCAAGAAGTCAAAGACGTGGCAAAATGCTGTAGAAAAGTTTTATTCCTTCCGTAAGAATTAGTGCCCGATTCATCCCTGCGGAAGGTAAT
>NCQV01072940.1:1207-19420 GCA_002740545.1 Lophocereus schottii
TATGCCTAACATACAACAATAAATCATGAGCGTTTTGCTCATTTACAATAAGGAACATGTCCATCACAAGATACATCCAAGCATTAAACCTTATGAATTCTTAGACTCAACAAACGAGCTTTGAATGCATCACTAGGAATAGGTTTAGTCAAGGTTACATACTCACCTTTTTAGTATACATATACCTAATGGCAATGCTTTTTGTCTCTATGGTAACAACATACACAATCTGCCTCCATAGCTAATATTGTTGTGTAGTTTTGCTTCTTACTGCACCATGACATAGCTCTCCCAATAAGGCTGAAGGCATGTCCTGAGGTTGACCCAGACTCATCTGTGTCACCACCTCAACTGACATTTTGAGGATCCTCTCAACTTAAGGTTTCCTCCTTAATAGCAAAAGACTAAGTTAGCAATATCACGAAGGCAGTGCTTGATTCTCTTGACCGCTTTCCAATCAATAAGTCTTATATTACTTTGATAACAACTTACCAAACTAACCACAAAGTAATGTCAGGCTATGTATGTGATATGACTTACATTAAGCTTCCCATGACACTACTGTTGGAGACATTGGTCATTATCTCCATCTTATCATTTGTTTTAGGGCATTCATCAGGACTCAAGGTTAGACCCTTCTCAACTGCAGTATATATGGGTTTAGAATTAAATATCCAAAATCATTCCAAAACCTTTTTAATGTATGTGCCTTGGGACGGTTTTGGATTATTTCCACTCCTAGGACATACCTAGCTTCACCCGTGTCCTTCATCTCGAAGACACAGAATAACTACTTCTTAGTAACTTCAATTATCTCCAAGTTGTTCCCAGCCAACAATACATCATCAACGTACAAAGTAAGAAACATGATCCCCTATGATGATCTTTGGACATACACAATGGTCTTCTGAAACCATAGATTAGCCAAAGTAAGTTATAGCTTTATGTAATCTAAAGTACAAAGAACTGGAAGATTGGTTAAGATCATATATGGACCTTTCAAGATGGCATGCATTGTCCTCTTGTCCCTTTGATGTAAAGCTCAAAGGATTAAGCTTACAATCAAAGGACTGCGAAGAAACAAGCAAAGTTACGTTTCAATGAATCCGAAACTGAAATGGATGAATGAGATAGAGCTAAACTTGAGTTTTGGATATAGAATCACCACCAAAACCAAGTTTAGGGCCTCTAAACTTTATTAAAATACAGTAATCACCACTTAAATAAGATTAGGACTAAGATTGAACACCACCTTAACCGACCTAGTTAAGGATAAGTAAGTTTAGTGTTTTTGGTATCAAGGAGCAATGCTCTCTTTTCTTTCTAAAAATCACGAAATTTGGTTTACTAAATGAAAGAGTACAAACCATATAGCTAAGCAAGCAAGTATGCAAGCTGCTCTAGCCTAGAGAGTGAGGTTCCTTCATAATTAGGAAACCTCTTAAACAAGCTTAGTTCACAGTTTAAGCAAACCCGTGTGATACTAGCTTGATTACAGCCCTAATCCTTACTAATTACAAGCATTGCCTCTATTTTAACCAATCAGAATTAAAGCTTATATGATTATGAAGTAAGTAAGCAAGCAAATACATAAGCAGGTAGCTCCTAACATGTGAGAGAAAAAGAAGAAAAGCAGCTTATCTCCGGGTTGCTTTACGGCTGGCCAATGGATGAAGTCTGCCTTTCTCCACTTTTTTTCCATTGGTTTGCTACGTGGCTCTTCCATGATTGTGTCCAAATACCTTCTAGAAAACTGATCATGTAGCTAGACTAGGATTGGATGTGATTAAAGCAATCTACCACCAAATGCACCAATTAGGTGCAACCGAGCTACTGCAAGCAGAATACAGGGTCTGATTGGAGGCCATGTTTCCCAGGGCAAATGTGGGCATAACTCATGTTGCCACACATGGTTGGAATGCTTGAGAAGTCTTATAATATCTCCAGGCGGAATTACTTAATTTAGAGCTCATTTGCCTGCCCAAAATATCAAAATACCTGGACTGGTCTAAACTAGGTTCTAACCTACACGGTTTGAAAGATTGACCTGGTTCTTCATCTTCTACTTGACTAAACTTAATTTAATCATTTGGACTAGGTAGCTAACATCTTGAGGACCCAAAATATGCAAAAATACAGGACTTAAACCTCATGAAGGCCTAAGTAATTAGAAACACAAAATCGGGCTTGAAAACTACTTTGAACCCATTTGCATCTATTTATGCTTCTTGTAAAATGTGAGCCATCTTTTGGATTTAGGACCTTGTTCTTGGATGTTCTGGACTTGTTTGATCATGAACAAGGTCTTGGCTTGGTAGGACTCTATCATCCTTCCCTTGTTGAAAAGATTTGATCCTCAAATCTAGTTGGGAATCATCTAGATTGAAGGGGCTCAAATCTGCCACATTGAACATGGCTGAAACTTCATACTCTCATGGTAAATCAACCTTGCATGCATTGTCATTTACCTTTTCTAAGACCTCAAATGGGCCTTCAGCTCTTAGCATTAGCTTATTCTTCCTCTTAGAAGGAAACATTTCCTTCCTTAAGTGAATCCATACTAAGTCTCCAGGTTGAAATACAATTTCTCCTATGCTTGTTGGCTTGGGCTTTATAAGATGCATTTGTCGTCTCAATTCTGGTCTTTACCAACTCATAGAGCTTCTGAATTTCTTCCACCCTTGCTACTGCATTAGCATTTGGTTTCTGGTCTGATGGCCGTGGAGTAAGATCAATGGGACTTAATGGATCAATCCCATACACCACCTTAAAAGGGGAAAGACCAGTAGCCTTGCTAGGAGCCTTGTTGTATGCAAACTCAGCATGTGGCAAGAGTAAATCCCAAGCGTTAACATGAGGTTTAATCAAAGCTCTTAGGAGTGTACCTAGTGTTCGATTAGTCACCTCAGTTTGCCCATCAGTTTGGGGGTTACATATGGTACTATACATCAATTTAGTACCAAGCTTCTTCCAAAGAGTAATCCAGAAATGACTTGAAAACTTTGTATCTCTATCAGAAACAATATACTTAGGGATGCCGTGTAATCTGGTTACCTCTTTAAAGCACAACTCTACAATGTGTGCAGCATCATTGGTTTTGTTGCAAGGTATGAAGTGTGCCATCTCTGAAAATCTGTTCACCACCACAAATATTGAATCCTTGCCCCTTTGGGTTCTAGGCAAACCCAAAATAAAATCTACACTTACATCCACCCATGGTAGAGTAGGTACGGGAAGTGGAGTGTATAAATCGTGGGCTAAGGTGTGGCTCTTGGAAGCTTGGCATGTTCTACACCTTCTTAGAATGTCTTGAACATCCTTCTCCATTCCTGGCCAGTAATAATGTTCCCTTAATATGGTTAAGGTCTTTGCTTCCCCAAAATGTCCAGCTAAGGAACCACCATGAACTTCTCTAATTAGGAGTTTACGAGTGCTACACTTAAGAATACATAATCGTACTCCTTTGAACAAGTAGCCCTCTTAGATTAAGAAATCCCCCTTGGGGTGCTTCAAGCACACAGAAAACAAGTCCCCAAGGTCTTCATCACCAGGATATAAACTTTTAAGATGTTGAAAATCGAGAATAAGAGCATTCAATTAGAACAAACGGAGATGCCTCCTTGATAATGTATCAGCACCTTAATTCAACTTTCCAGACTTGTGCTTAATGGTGAAGTGGAATGACTGAAGGAACTCAACCCATTTGGCATGGCATGAGTTAAGCTTGTGTTGGCCTTGAATATACTTCAGAACTTCATGATCAGAATGCAATATAAACTTACTAGCCACTAAGTAATGGCTCCAATGCTCTAAACACCGAACAATAGCATAGGATTCCTTGTCATAAGTAGAATACTTCCTTCTTGAATCACATAATTTCTCACTAAAGAAGGCTAATGGTTTACCTTCTTGAGTAAGAACACCACCAATTCCCACTTTAGATGCATCACATTCAACTTCAAAAACTTTCTTAAAGCACGGCAAGGCTAAAACAGGCGCTTGAGTTAGTCTTTTCTTCACTTCTTCAAAGGCAGATTGTACTTTGGGAGTCCATTTGAAGGACGTTCCCTTAAGCATTTCAGTCATGTGGGCCATTATAGTGCTAAAGTTTTGAATAAACCTCCTATAAAAGGAAGCTAATCTATGAAAACTTCGAACATCATAAATGCTTTGAGGTTGAGGCCAATACCATACTGCTTCCAATTTGCTCTCATCTATCTTTATGCCTTCTTCAAAAACAATGTAACCTAAGAATGTAACTTCATGAGTAAAGAAAGTACATTTCTTAAGGTTACCATACAACTTCTCACATTCAAGAACAAGCATGACTTGATTAAGATGATCTTGATGTGTTTGCTCGTCCTTAGAGTAAATCAGAATGTCATCGAAGTAGACCACCGCAAACTTGCCAATGTAAGGCTTGAATACTTGATTCATTAACCTCATGAATGTGCTAGGAGCATTAGAAAGACCAAATGGCATGACAAGCCATTCATATAAACCACCTTTAGTCTTGAATGTCGTCTTCCATTCATCTCCTTCTCGAATTCTGATTTAGTAGTATCCACTTCTCATATCAATCTTTGAAAGTACTTTTGAGCTATGTAACTCATCTAGCATATCTTCAAGTCTAGGTATGGGATATCTATACTTAATTGTGATTTTGTTTATAGCTCTGCTATCCACACACATTCATTGGCTACCATCTTTCTTAGGAACCAATAACGCAGGTACGACACAAGGGCTTAAGGACTAACGTACAAGCCCCTTTGACATCAACTCTTCAAATCACCTTTGAATCTCCATGGTTTCCATTGGGTTCATCCCATATGCTAGATTGAACCGGGAATGAGATCAATGTGATGTTGGATATCTATTTTGGGAGGTAAACTCGTGCGTATCTCCTCAGGAAACAAGTGACAGGACTTTTGTATGAGTGATTTGATAATGGGGTGAGTAGGCATGGATGTTTCTGGTTCATTTTGAATGTTTAGGGTCCATTCTTTAAAAGCCTTAAATTCATGATATGAGGCCTTTAAAAAAGGTTTACTAAATGATATCAAACAACTGGAATGATCAAGCTTTTTTGTGGGTTTGTTTTTGAGGAGTTCGGATGGTGATAATGGCTGTAAGGTAATCTTCTTTCCTCCTTTACAAAAGGAGTATGTATTCTGAAAACCATCATACATTACCTTCCTATCATACAACCATGGCCTGCCCCACAAAACATGGCATGCATCCGTGGGTATAACATCACACCAAAGCTCATCTTGGTAGCTCTTACCAATAGACAAGGAAATGAGGCACTGTGAGTTAACTTGTAGTCCCTTGCTTTGGATTAGCCATTAAATGTTATAAGGATAGGGATAGGCTATAGCTTGCAAGCCTAGTTTCTCAATGATGCCAAGAGAAACTACATTAGCAGAACTCCCACCATCAATGATCAAAGAACAAACCTCATCTTGAACCATGCACCTTGCATGAAATATGTTCTCTCTTTGCTTATCTTTAGCTCCTTTCTGGCTGTTCAAGACTCTTCTCAAAACCAACATTTCACCGTCATCAGCTTCTTCTTCAACCTCCTCTAGGTTTTCCTCAAGGTTTTCTTCATTTTCACCTTCAATTTCCTCCTCTTTCTCTTGTTCATCCACAACTCTCCATTCGGCTAATGAAATAACTTTTCTGTTTGGATCATTCGAGGCTATGTGGCCTAATCCTTAGCACTTGGAGCATCTTCTAGTGCTCATGGGATTGGGATTAGGTCTGGTTGGGGGTGCTTCAGTCTTTTTTGAAGTTGGAGTTGTTCGTGGATTGGAAAGGAAAGGATTTGTAGCCCTATGAGGTGGAGTAGAACTCCCCTTGTTAAAGGGCGTGTTCTAGGTATAAAGGCTTGGAATTCTGAGGCTTAAAGGGCTATTTAGCCTTCTTTTGTTGTTCCACTTTGTAAGCTAGCACGAACACCTCATCAAAAGAAGTATAAGTTTATAATTCAACAACATTAGAATACCTAGGATCAAGTCCTCCCAAGTATCTAACTATTGTTTGTTCTTTTGGCTCTTATAAATCACATTTAATCACAAGCTTTTCGAATTCCCTAGTGTATTCTTCAACACTCAGATTGCCTTGATATAGATTATGAAGTTGAGAATTGCAATCTGGTACATAAGTAGGTGGAAGAAACCTAGCTTTTAGCTTAGATGCCATCTTTTCCTAAGTTCTGATTTTGGAGTTCCGTTCTCTAACTCTTTTAGCACACAAGTTAGTCCACCAAAGAGAAGCATACTTACGAAGTCTTAAGGCCACCAACTTTACTTTCTTATCTTCAGGAACGTCCTTGTACTCAAAAACTCTTTCCACTGTGTGTAACCAATCCAAGAACTCTTCTGGATCAAGCTTGCCTTAGTATTCTAGAATTTCAACTCCAAAATCATTAGAGTTTGCTTGCATCTGTGGTTCTTGCCTAACCATTCTTACTGGTTCATCCTAACTTCATAAATCAAGAGTATGGCTAAACACTTGTTCTTGCCTCCTTGGTTCAGATTGGAGAGGTTCTTCACACGTCTTCTGCTTTTGCTTCAGAAAAGCACCCAACTGTTTGCGTAGGTACTCATTCTGAGCCTTTAATTTTTGATTAGAACTCTTGAGTTCTTGATTGGAAGAAGTAATCTCATGATTACTCTTCAAAATAGCATCAAGTTTCTCTTCTGAGCTTAAACTAGTACTCATATTGTAATCGATTTAATAGTAGAATAGAAATGGAGTTTGTGTTTGAGAAATGTGTTTAGGACTGAATTTGGATGCGTGGGGAGTATACCAGGCCAAGGAGAAACTCAGCTCTGATACCAAATATGATAAAAAGCTCAAACAATTAAGCTTACAATCAAAGGAATGCAAAGAAGCAAGCAAAGTACTCATGGTTCTTCAGTAGGTTTCAATGAATCTGAAACTAAAATGAATGAATGAGATAGAGCTAAACTTGAGTTTTGGATACAGAATCGCCACCAAAACCAAGATTAAGGCCCCTAAACATGATTAAGATATAGTAATCACCACTTAAATAAGATTAGAACTAAGCTTGAACACCACCTTAAGCGGCCTAGTTAAGGATAAGCAAGTTTAGTATTTTTGGTATCAAGGACCAATGCTCTCTTTTCGCTCTAAAAATCACGAAATTTGATTCACCAAATGAAAGAGTACAAGCCATACAGATAAGCAAGCAAGCATGTAAGCTGCTCTAGTCTAGGGACTAAGGTTCCTTCACACTTAGGAAACCTCTTAAACAAGCTTAGTTCATAGTTTAAACGAACCCATGTGATCCAGCTGATTACAGCCGTAATCCTTGCTAATTACAAGCATTGCCTCTATTTTAGATGAATATGAAGTAAGTAAGCAAGAAAATGCATAACCAAGTAGCTCCTAACATGTGAGAGAAAAAGAAGAAAAGCAGCTTGTCTCCGGGTTGCTTTACGGCTAGCCAATGGCTGAAGTCTGTGTTTCTTTACTTTTTTTTCCATTGGTTTGCTGGGTGGTTCTTCCATGATTCTGTCCAACTACCTTCTAGAAACCTGATCATGTAGCTAGACTAAGATTGGACATGATTAATGTAATCAACCACCAAATGCACCAATTAGGTGCAACCAGGCTGCTACAGGCAGAATGCAGTGCCTGATTAGAGGCCATGCTTCCTAGGCTGAAATGTACGCATAACTCAGCTTGTCACACATGGTTGGAGAGCTGGAGAAGTCTTCTAATAGCTCCAGGTGGAATTACTCAATTTAGAGCTCATTCGCCTATCTAAAAGATCAAAATACCCGGACTGGTCTAAACCAAGTTCTAACCTACACGGTTTAAAAGATTGACCTGGTTCTTTAACTTCCACTTGACTTAACTTGATTTAATCACTTGGACTAGGTAGTTAACATCTTGAGGAACTAAAACATGCAAAAATTCAGGACTTAAACATCATGAAGGCCTAAGAAATTAGAAACACAAAACTGGGCTTGAAAACTATTTTGAACTTGTTTGTATCTGTTTGTGCTTCTTGCAAAATATGAGCCATGACTTGGGACCTTGTTCTTCAATGTTCTGGACTTGTTTGATCATGAACAAGGTCTTGGCTTGGTAGGACTCCATCACCCTGTGATACTTAACCAATGGGTTAGTCCATATAAATCTCTTCCTAAAGATTACCATTTAGAAAAGCAGTCTTTACGTCCATTTCGAATAGCTCAAAAGCACTAGAAGTAGTCAGGCCTGAACTTATCGATCAAATGATCTGCTTGACTTTTTATCTTGAAAAACGCATTTGTTTTCTATAGAATTGCATTGGGGTGAAGGATCAACGAGTTCTTAGTCTTTTTCTTGTCATTGAGTCCATCTCATTGCTCATGGTATTCATCCACTCCCTGTGATTTGGTGAATCAATCACCTCTTAAAAAGAGGTGGTATCCTCTACTCCCAAGAAAGTGCATAGAAAAACATCCTCTTCCATGCCCACTACTTTGGATCCTAGGACCTTCATTATTTATCTGCCTAGTTGAGAAGTCCCTCCCCCTTGCTCGATGAGGTATGGGACCAAGAATCCCTCCTCCTTTCACTAAGAGGTATGGAACCCTGAGCACAAAGAGAAAATTACTCACTATTCATTAAAGATGGGATTCTAAGTGTGCGAACTAACTGCATGTTCAGGAATGAGAGTTTGAGGATAAACCTCATTCTCAAGCTGACTCTCTTCAACATTTGGAGATTGAGGAAAGATCACATTCTCCTTAACAAACAAACCTTCGCCATTCATACCAAACAAGGAAGGTTTACCATCCTCGGTGACTTAGTGAGAGTTCAAATTCTCCCCCTCACTGAGAGATGGTCGAAGGTCTTGTTGTAACTCATACAAATTGAGTTCCTTTTAAAATTTTACCAAAAGCTTGGGCACTTAAACTTGAGTAAATCAATACTACATGAATTCATTTCATGAATAAGATATTTGCCACCTCGATTGGCTCGAAGAGTTCTAGTATATCATTCCAATTGAGTTATACTTCCGCTATAAGTTATATGAACACATCAAGAACCTAATAGTGGTGAGATAATAGGTATACATACCTACATCATGAATAATATATCACTCTATGATATGCTTTCACATTCATAGCCTGCATATGTCTGGAGTGAGCGAACACTAAGGGATTCGATGCCCTTGAAACTTTACAGAAAGATTTCATATTGCTTGACTAGCTAGACATAGCACATATCTTGCAACTTAAGCTTAGTGAGTTGGTCTTAAAAGACTATCTTTAGCTAGTTTGTTAACTCTACCTTGACCGTCATGGTCGGGGCGAGCATGCCTAAAACAGAAAGTCGAAAATGAGGCAAAGATGGAAAACGTCTTGTTTCGTCCAAAACATTGGAAACACCTTTCAATGTGATTTGGCCAAACAAATTGCCATTGTAAACGATATCTAAGACATCTAGATGAAAATTAAAGAGAAAAATAATCTCATAAACAAAAGTCATAAGGGAACATTGCACCCTAGCTGCATAGAGAGCATGATGAAGAAGAGACGTAGTCACTTCACGGAGTTTTAGATGATATGCCCTTAAGTCAAGGACATCTTCTTCAACGCCGTTACCTAAAACGATATTTTTTGAAGCCACCGGGTAGCGATGAAACCTCACAAAATCAACGCCATCTTGAACTATGTGCTTGGTTGCTTCCGTCTACAATCCACTAAGGATCATAATTGCCAAATGATGCTTGGAAGCACACATATTATCCAAGAGCAACTATGAAAGAAGGTACCTCAATAGGTTCAGGACAATCCCAAGCGTAGGGTCCCTTATTTCCAAAGTTATAACACTTCACACGTGCTATGTGCATCTCTTTATTTCCCTTAGCCTTTTTCTCTTTTGTCATATCAACCTTAGATGCGGAACTTTATGAGGAAATGAATCTGGACGAATCTGATACTGAGCTAATTCCACGTGTACTCAACAATGGGATAACTTTCAATTCCCTCACTAGATCGTCATTGATATAATATAACAAAGTAAAATAGCATGTTGATTGACTCATTCTCGAATCATTTTTGATATGCCTCTGAGTTTCCTCGATATTGCTCACTAGTAGTACCATCTTTCCCATTCTAGAAGACCTAAAACTTGGCAATTGTTCTAACACTCCACGCTGGTTAAGAAGAAACTAAATCTTCTAACACTTTGTGTCATAGTTAGCGCTATCAAGCTATTCATGGGTAAATAAATTACCAACTACATTTTAATTGCCATATCTAGAAGTGCATATTTTAAAAGATGGACATTAGGCATATTTTTAAATAATTAAATCATCAAAAACTCCATCATTCATGTTGCATGATCCAAAATTTCGCTAAACTCATAGTCATCACATACAAACTCAAATTTGAAGTTCTCATAATTCAATTATCACATTTTTTCATAAAACAAAATTTATAGAGAACATTATGGTTAAACTAATAAACATATCAGAAATATCACAAAGATATTCAACTTTATCATGTAAACTAAATTTACATGAAGTTATCTCATTACATAAAATGAATTTATATAACCACTAATATGTTATTTAAAACTCTATCAATTACATATCAACCATAAAATTCAGATTATTATATAAAACATATTTATATAAAAAAATAAATCTTTATTGCGAAACATATTTGAATAATAACATGTTACAGAAGAAATTTATTAAAGCCCAAGGAACATTATATAAAACATATTTGCATAATCATAGATAATATGAAACTTATTCAAATGTCACTCGCAAATCATAAAACACATTCATAATTTTATAAATTTAGATTTTATGAAACAAGTTCATAAAATATTGCTAAATTACATAATTAATTGAAAACATGAAATGAATTCATATTTATTAATTTAGGCAAGGAAACAATGCTAAAACCAACTAGCAAATTTACTACAACTCATGTACTTCATATATATATCACATATTTATATAACATTACTAATTGGTGATTGACATAAAACATATTTATGTAATCGAATAGAACATATTTATTCAACATAATTGGTAAAATGAAATATATCCAAATATTAATCACAATTGATTGTATAGAACATATCCATATAATATTAAAATTTGAATGAAACTAATTCATAGCAAAACTCGCTAATTATATAGAACGTATTCATATAATATTGCAAATTTAAAATTCATAAAACAAATTCATAAAATAATCAAATGCCCTATTTATCCAAATAACGATATGAAACTTATTCATATAGAGCTTCACGAATTATTTTTATTAATCACAATAATGACAGAACAATTAACTGATTCATAATTGCTCATGTTTTTGCATAAAATTATTAAATCATAAAACATATTCATGTAACTAAATATTATATAAGACATATTTATTTAATATAAGCTATAACATATGAAACATATTCATTTACAGACCAAGGGGGTTCAACATTAGTCTAAATATCACATAGATATTTATTGAATTCGTGTAAAATAAATTTACATCATAGTAATTTTATATATGAAACAAATTCATAAAACATTAATCCAATTGATTATTTACTAGTCACTCGGCATGAAAATTTCAAGTTGATACATATAAAAAATGAATTTATATACGACATTAAACATATTAATGTTTTCATAACGAATTCATGCATTCTGAATTAAAACTAATTTGAAATCTCAATTCAATGAATGAACTAACTACATAAACCATATCAAGTTTTACAAAATCATAATTCAACTAGGAATCATGCCATAACCAATAATCTTGGCAATTATTTTAAAACACAAAAAATAAAATTTGTAATAAAAAAACTAACTAAAACCGAGACCCCCCCTACATTCGACCTCCACTCCATTATTAAGGCCCTTCTTTCTCTCGCTAACCGGTGGGCTCTCCCTCTCTGTACAATCCCCATCTCTCTCCCTCTGACTCTCATGCTTCTCGGTTGTTCTCAGTGCATAGCCAAGACAACCACCATCCCAGGCCCTTTTTTGGTGTCACCTCCGACATAGGTCACTGCTATTGCTTGAAATACATCGCTAAATCAACCGACATGATGAATATACCTCCCCGCCACTGACAAAAATAGATGATAGCCCCCTGATTGGAGCCTCCCCAACTTACACCGTTACTACCATTGGGTAGATCGGACGAAAAGGAGTCAGATGATGTCATTCACGCCACCACATGCACCACCCCACAGGCAACGAGTGACCACATGCACGTTCCTCTTGACGTCGATTCGAGGTATTCTTATCGCCATGGCTTAGATCGGTGTGCCTGGAGGATAGTGAAGGAAGATGGCGGTTTTCTGATGGGTTATACCCATGTGCCTCTTCCTTTTTCTAGCCCTTTCTTGCTTCTACCTTTTTCATTATTTTTTTTAATTTTTTTTATGGGTGTGTAAAGGATATCAGTTTGGCCACAAAGGCATCGTCGGAGCTCTTTCTGCCATAGCCACAGAGGCATCGGTGGAGTTTGGTTGGTTAGGGACCGCAAGTCCGGTTAGATTTAGGGTCAAAGGTAAGCCTTAGTAAGGGAAACAGGGGTTCTCGGTTAGGGGAAAAACAATTAGTCAAGTCATACTTAGTAGATAATCACATTTGAAGAGCATTCTTTCCTGAATTAAAATAGCCTAATGTGATCGGTTGAGAAGAACACATCATCATATTGATACTTACAACAATCTAGTTTGTGTAATTATAAAAAATTAATCACATAGGCAGATTATTTGAGTCAATTAAGGCTGACAGATTATACTTTGAGCATAATTCAAACATAGAATGAACTAATCATATGTTTAGGCTAGATGGATCAATTCGGGGTCAAAACTGAGCAACAATAGCTCTGATATCACTATTGGGGAATCAAGGATATACCTTAGAGATGCGGAAGCATAGGAATCTATTGCTCAGTAATTGCCCATGTATTGTCGAACTAGAGTCGTCGCATAACATCATGCCTCAAACCCAATCCTAAGTGATGGTAGGATTAACGTGATAGAGAAAGTGGAGAGAGAGCCGGCGAGATTTACCCACCCTTGTTGCTTTTAATCAGCTCCTTATTTGGTTCCAAGAATTGCAATTGACAAATGATTATTATGAACGATTAATACATAATTAATTGCCCACTTAATGTGGGTATCAATGTGACCATTACACTCGGTGAACATACCCAATAAAAAATAGGTTCTTTAGGTCCATCACCATTTTGTTCTTACCTTTGGCAATATACATTAACTCATAGGTCATCTCCTTACACAATAGGTAGTAGCATTCTCTTTTTGCTACATGAGATTTAACGGTGGAAAAGATTCTGTCAATAAGTGGGTAAGTATGAATTGTAGCAAAATCACCATGTCCGTCTTGAACTCTAAGCTCCATAATAGCTTGATCATGTGACTCAACTAGCTCATATATCTTCTGATTTGCTGTCATTGATGACTTAATATTTTTGTGCATTGATTCAACTCTTTGTGTGCTTCTCATGCCTGGAAAAACAAAAAAAAAAAAAAAGTAAATCAATATGAATATGGTCTATTAGGTATGATAGAAAAAGCTTAAAGCTTAGGCTACCAACTTCCAAAGAAATATCCACGTAAGTATGCTTCTGCTCACTTCTCCTTATCATTATACAAGTCCTTAGCCCATTTTTTATCTTGAACTCTATAATGGGACACAAGTTCTTTCCAACCTTTTTTAAAATCATTTGAAGCTTGATACCTATTAACGCACTTAGTAAAGCCGCTACAAAATTTGACACTTCCATTTGCCTTAACATTTCTCATGAGATGCTAGAAGCATAGTCTATGTTGCGCTTTAGCGAATGTCACCTTAATTGCATTAGCCATTGCTTTGTCTCCATCTGTTAGAACAATTAGTGGATTTTGTCCCTCCCCTGCGCCGTCTAATTGTTCCAAAATCCAAATAAATGAATATTATTTCTCATCGACCACCAATGCACATTCAAGTTATGATTGGCAAGAACAAGCAGCACAAGTGGCTTATTGTATGCATTGCATTTGTAAGTGATATCAAAAACAAGGACTTGTTCAAAATTTGTAGTCTATGCATGAAACTCTATCACACCAAAATAATTTTTCTACGCAACTCTCACCATTCGTGGTACACTTCATGAAAAATGAGGGATCAACATGCTTTTTTCCCCCTTAAACAACCCATAAAAACCTCATCATCACCATCACATTCTTTTTCCTTTTTAAACTCTTTCACATGATTCTTTAGATCTTGCTTGAGAAAACTCAATTTGTGATAACTTCTAACTTGTTTCACCAACTTTCACATGATGCAATGGGGAGAGATACAAGCACTATGCATGTGTTCAATTTCAATTTGAGTCTCATTTGGAATTATGAAATCTTAATTTTTAAATGGAAAAAATTTGCATTAGTAATAACAAAATTGAATAAATATATATGACAATTTAAAAATTGATGTTGTCTAACGTCAAGTATAGTACTTGATCTGCATTAGCAAGGGATGTGTATCTTCAACAACAAATCTTACCACAATCCAATAAGCTGTTTCTTTAATCCACTTGAATTGTATTTCACCTTTACAGCCAAAACATGTTTCATCCTTCACTTGTCGCACTATATCAATGCTGTCAACATAGTTTGCTAAGCCTACACCACCTGCAGAACATTTAAACAAAGTTGAAGTTGGATGTCCATCTCTCCCACTTTTGCGTATTCCATCCTTCCTAACTCCAAAATCTTGAACTTTAGCATATTTTTATAAAATTCATGGCCTTAATCAAGAGTTTTGAATATAACTCTCCTCATGTCTTCCATAATAATATCTTGAAATTCTTCATCTAGTGTTACTTGTATATCTTTCAAATTTTCAATTATATGAAATCACCATCTTCATCCGTATATTCTTTTTTTCTTCAATTTAAATATCTCACTGAATAAATTGTAAATATTAATAAAAAAATAAAAAACAAAGCAGGAATCCTATTGGATAATTATAAATGTTAAGAAAAATCAAATCAACAAAAAATATGACATAGAATTTGATCATTTTCTTAAATTCATGCAATACTTTGATACACATCTAAGAAAATTTATAATTGATACAATTAAAGATAAAATAAATATGCATTATGTGTTGAAGTATAAAAATAAAATAAGAAATACTAGATGAAAATAACCTAATAAATATGCCACGCAAACACATAAAAACGTAAAAAAATAAAAACGTAGATTATTTCAAATTGTCAACTTTAGAAGCATATGATATAAGTTTCAATGAGATTCACATATAAGAAAATTTCATTGCATGCATATTTGTCCTACAGAAAGGGAGTTGCAAAAAATTATAATAGATACAATTAAAGATAACATAAATACACATTATAATACAAAAAAAACTTACATTATTATCATTATTAGTTGTGTTAGACTCCGCCATTGGTTGCTCATGATGATATGAATAGAAAGCATGGAGAGTTTGAAATAGTGATGAATTAAGCTTAGCTAACAATTTAGTTCAAAGAAATTGTGGGAATCTAATTGCAAGGAAGAAGTACGCAAATTTTATAGAATCACTAAAATAAGGAAATCAATTCTTATTGTAAGGAAATCAATTCTTATTGTGTGGCAACTATTGGATTCAAAGGGAACGATCTTTGAAAACAAATTTTGTTAAGAAAAGTATTCAATAGATGTTCCTTAGTCTAAAGGAGTTTTAAAATGTGTATATTCACATTGATCGCTAAACATTTAGGGCGATATTAAGGATTGGACCTATGACCTCTTTGCCACCATTTAAGGATCCCAACCGTTAGGCTATTGGGCTTTTGCTTGGAATTAATGCTTTTGATTCATATATAATTATTGATGTTGCAGAATAAAAGCTCAACACGCCTTTTAATCCTCCCATTCTCGACCTTCAAACTTCCATCCCATTAAACAATATGCTGCACAGTCCATCGACGATGACAACAACACCGGCCGAGATCCGACGATCGGTCGAGCTATTTCTGGCGACGTTTTATTTTTTTCCGGCATGCACATTTTTTTATGGCAACCATTATCTTGTCGGTCATTTTTTGTGGCTCGTTGGTTTTGTGCGGGGGCGGAGGCCGCTGAAAATATCACTGGCTGGATATAACCTGGCTAACTTCGAATTCGGTGGTATCCTCCTGGAAAATTTGGAGTTAATGGCCCGAAACTATGGTGGGTGGTTTGGGCTTCATGCATCAAATAATTTAATTCTTTTTTTTGTTTCTTTTTAATGTTTCTTACGTCTTTCATTGAATTGAAGGTAAAATTTTTCACAATCAAAACATGTCCTTAAAATAATTTTTCAAGTAATTATCATGAGCTTAATAATTTAAAAATATTGCATTTAATTTCATTAAAAAATAAAAATTAACGGCAGAGATTGAACATCGCCACATGTGCCGCTAAGATTGTGGGAATTACCCTAACTCTCATAATTGCCATTTTGCGGAAATCGCTATACCCGCACTCCTTTGCTTTAATATATTCTTGTTATGTGACTTTTGTACGCCTTGCTCTAGTATTTTCTCTAAAAGATTAAAAGATAACAATCATGCAATTGTGACCTCTTTTAGAATCAGCATGCAACTGTAACTAGGGAAGATAGTTCTATCCAAATTCAAGGCAAATCCGATCAAATTTGATTTAAAGTAAAATTGTTTGATCCGAATTTGACCCCAAAAAATATGAAATTTAGTTGGATTGGTTGTGTTTGGATTTAAGATTTTACATGTTTAACGCGATTGTTGTAAGTTTTTTTCTTTTCTTTTTTTGCGCTTTCTCTCTACAAACACATGTTGCTTAGAAAAGGCAACCTTAATGACCCTTAACATCTTTTGTTTTGTGTTGCGCCCCAATAGTCAATACCCAATGCAGAATGCCCCAAGAAATTTTGTATCTTGGATCTCAACTCTCTTTCTTTCTCCTCTTTGTCAAAGCCGCAAAATACATCGTAGTCGGCGCTCAAGAATAGTTGTCTTCGTCCCTCTATCCCTATCCTATCCACAATTTTCGTAAAACTCCAAAAGGTTACAACACAAGTCCTAGCCTCCAACATGACCTCTACAATTGCATATATATTCAACTTCATTTACAAGATTTAACTCAAGTTACTTGTAACTTTTACCTCCTAACATCAGAGCCACAAGTTGCAGTCATTGCAATTCAACACTTTTTTCTCATCTTCACTAATTATGACGCATTTATATGCAAAAAAAGGAGGTGAGTATAAAAAAATAAAAAAATTAAAACATACAAGGATCAAATGGATGCAATCATAGGTGAATCTGAACCGATGTGGAGCATATTTAGATTGAGCATCCTACTCCGCAACATCCTAATCTGATGTAAGGGATGTTGATAAGGTTTTTTCAAATCCAAAAATGAAATAAGTCGAAGTTGAATTTTATATAGATACAATTCTAGTATGATTCATTGTCATCCATAATTTTGACTTAAGGGATGGTAAAAATTGAAAATTAGAAAAACAGAAAAGAAACCTCCGGTCCATCACCTTGGTAGCCACTGACCTCCGCCTTCCCCCCAATCCAAAAAATATACATGATCGCCTTGCAGCAACCTTCTTGTCAAACTCCCCCTCTATCTTCAACTTCCTCCTTTGGCCCTTGAATGTGTCTAATTTGTCTAAGCTCAAGACCCCAACAAAGAAAATGTCATGGTTGCCTCCATCATGCTCAACTATAGTCATTGGCCTCCACACCAAATTGTTCAAGCCTAGACTAATTGGGCCCAGGGAAGCAACGTTGGAAGATCAGAGAGAATGGGATGGTTAGAAAAAGAACCCTAATTTGGGTTCAGGAATGCACATGATGGTGATGGCTGAGGAACCCCCAGTATGGGTTCCTGACAGGGACAAAACTATTAGACAGTCGCAAATGAAGGTTTATCATAGGATACAAGTATTGGTATGGTGATCCTAATGGATTTGGCAGATGATGGTTGCTTAATTGGCTGCTTAATTGGTTGGGGTGGAGGGGGTAGTGGTGATTGGAGGATTGGAATTGGATTTTTTTTATTTTTTATTTTTTAAATACATACTATAGCCACGTTGTTTGCTCCATCTACTTATATTACTTTCATGTTTTCTGTAAAACTTTTAAATTTGTTTATGCCTTTAAAGATAGAATT
>NCQV01072942.1:0-11447 GCA_002740545.1 Lophocereus schottii
TGCAGAAAAATGGGTAAATTCAGTAGAGCAAACTGTCTATTCTGTACATCAAACACCTTCTTATGTCATCTATTCTCTAGCCAATAAATCTGTCTATACATTTATCATATTTCGTTGTAATTCTGTTAAGTATGAGTACCCTTTGTGTGATATGATTCCTTGTATGCTTGAACTGGGTCTGAACTGGCAACTGGTGATGTGAAAAGATCTTCTCATTCCTTGTTCTCCATATCTGGTATATTCCAGCCGCATAAATGGCATATGTTATCATTTTTCTCCTTTTTTGGTCCCCTTAGTTTTTGTATGGACTGTAAAAATCTACTGGTGCTGGTAGTGTCAATAGGGGTAGGCCACCATTGCTATATGGTTTGCTAGTATTCCTCTGCCCATCTGAATCTGAAGAAAAGATGGTCCATGTCTTCCTCTGCCTCCTTACATAATGCACATTCCACCTCAGTTCTTTAGGCTTTGAACCTAGCTATTCTGCATCTGACCAGGAGCTTCTGCTGCATGAAGAACCAGGCTGTGGTTGCATATCTGGGAGTCATAGTTCTGGCCCATATTATTCTAGTCCAATCTTTGTATTCTATTTTCCCCAATAGCCATTGGTAACCTTTTTGAACTGTGCAGTTCTGGCCTCCTTGCCATTGCCATGTAGTTCTATTGGAGATCCCCCTGATAAACAGGTCCTTGGTTGCCACCAGTTTTCTCCAATACCAACTGCAGTCTAGTGGAGCTTTGCAATTCCACCAATCCTACAGTTTTAAATATCTTCCATGCACCCATTTGATCTACAAAATGTCCTTCTTCCTAGCTATGACCTATATAATCTTGGCTATGCTTGCTTTGTTCCAGGCCCCTAGATTTTTCAGGCCCATCCCCCCATACTATTTGGGATTTTGCATGATTTTCCTGGAGCCCTACACAATGATAGATAGCAACTTGTCGTTGATGATAGACAGGGTTTGAGGGTGGGCCTTGCAAAAAATCATCACATCATCAGCAAACATGAGGTGATTAATCTTTAGTGCCTTACATGAGGGGTGAAAAGCAAAGCTTGGGTTGTTGCCTGTTGCCATCGTCAACCTTGTCAAGTACTCCATAGAAAGGACAAAAAGCAGTGGAGATAGAGGATCTCCCTATTTCAGGCCTCTCCCCCTTTCGAATGCTGCTCCAATCTGGCCATTTACATGAACCCTATAAGTGATAGATGTAACGCATTCTATTACCCATGCCACATACTGTGGGGGGAATTTCATATTATCTATGAGCTCTTTCAAAAATTGCCAATGCACTGAATCAAATGGCTTGTGTAAGTCAATCTTCATGATGCACCTTGATGAAACTTCTTTCCTACTACATCCTCTTGCTAAGTCCTGGCATGTGAGAATATTGAAGAGAAGCTCCTTGTCCTTAACAAAAGCTCCTTGGTTTTGATGAATCGAGTGGGGAAGAACTTCCTTGAGTCTCATGCATAGGAGCATAGCCACATATTTATACAGCACATTGCAGCATGATATGGGTCTGAATTCTTTTGCCTGTGATGGGTTCTGCACTTTTCGTAGTAGAACTAGCTTTGTCTTCCCTAGGTAAGGTGGCATTTTACCTTTTTGAAAGAAATGCTAGACAGCTTCCTTCACTAGGCCCCCTGTTAAATGCGAAGTTGCTTTGAAAAACCCACTACTATAACCATCAGGGCCAGGTGATTTTGTGTTTGGGATTGAGAACATTGCCATTTTGATATCATTATCCGAAAATGGGGCACAAAGTGACAGCTGTTGTTCTATTGTTAAAGTGTTGCCCATGTATATCACTTGATGGTCAACATGGATTCTTTGGATGTCTTGCTCCCCTAGTAGCCCCTTGTAGTAATTTTGCATGATGGTTGCCACTGTTGGGAACCCTTGATTCACTCTGCCTTGTTCATCTTGCAGTTCAAAAATATAGGAGGTAGTTTTTCTTTTCTTTGCTTTTGCAAAGGAATACCTAATACAATCATCCCCATATGTGATACATTCTGCCTTGCATTGTTCTCTTAATATATCAATCACTGAAGAGAGAATTCTGATGTAATTGTCTCTTGATATCCTTTCTCTCTACTAGAGCTCTAAATTGTTTGGATAAGCTAGAAGTAGGTTTTGATTCCTTTCCAACTCAGCCCTTGCAATACTTTGTTGTTGCTTTAAATATGTAAACTGGGTTCTGTTGAGCTGCTGTAATGCCAGTTTGGGGTGTCTCAAAAACATTTTTAGCTTTTGATAAGGTCCCATGTGTGAAGATTCAGGAAGCATAGATGCTACCAAGGGTAGGAAACTAGAGTCCCTTGTCCACATGTCACAGAATCGGAAAGTGGGCCTTGGCTTGGGACATCCTGGCGTGTCAATAACCATTGCTATATGGTCTGAGAGAGAAGTAGCCATGTATATTACTTGGCTAAAACCAAATAGATCATACCAGTAAACATTTACAAAAACTCTGTCAATTCTTGTCCAAATTATTTTGCTAGTCCAAGATAAGTATGGACCTCTGCTGCTCATTTCCTAAATATCACAAACCCTGATACATTCCTTGAACTGCCTCACTTCAGTAACTTGAATGTTTGTCCCTCCTAATCTTATCTCTTGGGTTGAGGACCGAGTTGAAATCCCCCAGAATGCACCATGCTTCCTCCAGTTCCATTGCAATGTTTTTCAGTGCATCCCATAGGTCTCTCCTTTACCCTTCCTAATTTGCTCCATAAACAAAAGTGAGGTAAAAACATTTCATTGTAGTTACATACATTGCTTTCTAGTGAATAAACTATTTAGCCATGGAGATGATTTGGGCATTGTATTGTCTTGGCCTCCATGCTATCCATATCCTCCCTTTGGTGTTCAAATGGAAATTATGCTACCATTTCCATCCCTGGAACAACTGAGTGGCTACCATTTCAACATGTTTTTCTTTGACTTTTATTTCCAACAGCCCCGTTATACCAATATTCCTCTCCTGCAGGAAGATTTTTACATCTTCCTGTTTATTAGGCCAGTTAAGGCCTCTTATATTCCATGTACGTATTCTATCCATGGGGGGCCCTCCTTTTGCTTGCTATTTGATGTACCTTTCTGTGGCTCTTGAAGAGGCTCAAAGGAATTCTGATCCCTCATTGCATTTGATCCCCTTTCAAGACTGGGAAGTGTTCTAGCTATTGGCCTTTTAATAGTAATGAAGCCCTTTGTATCAATCCTTTGGCCTTGATTTCTAGTGCCATTGACTTCACCTTGAGGCTCAGTGCGTTTATCAACCCTTGGCAAATATGCCTGTACCTGGACCTCTCTTCATTCCTTTCTATTACTAGCTTTCTTTCTGCACTCCTCTTATAGGTGGCGATACATTTTGCAGTGATTGCATTTTATAGTTCCCACTCATATTCCACTCGTGATCTGACCACTACATCATGATCATTGACAAAATCAATGAAATCAGAGAAAGCACCTTCCACTGGGATATCAATCAAAAGCCTAGCATAATTTAGCCTGGTCTTCTCCATTGTGAACTTATCTGTTTTAATGGGAATCCCCAGGGTACTTCCCAGTTTACTAAGGCTTGCCATCCCCCAATATTTGATGTCCAAGTCTAGGAGCCTAACCTAGATAGGGAGTGAAGTGATAGCTTTAGTGTTGATGTCCATTTCATGGTTTCAAGGCTTTACCAGAAGAGGCTTATTGTCAAAATAGTAAACCCCATTTTGCATCACTGTCGATTGGTCAGCAAGATTATTGAAACGCACTATATAGACCCCTTTCCTCACCAAAAAGCAGATCTTATCTATGTTAAGGGATTTCCAGACTCTTCTCAAATACCCCTCCATAACCTCAATTGGTGGATTAGCCCCTATAATTGACCACGAAACTGCTGTTTGCCAGTAATCAATTTTAGGTAGTACATCATTTTTATCAATTTTAGCACACTTCACTCCATTGATAACAGGAGCCTGTACAAAATTGAGTGAGGTACCTTCATTTGGGTTAACCAATGCTGCATATGAGCTAACTGTTCCTCAGTTTGGTGCTATTGCTACAGCTGAGGAAGAGCTCAGAGGCACTGTTCCATCGCCTGAAGGAGGCGAAATTGGTATGCTATGGTCTGGAATTGGTTTAGCGTTAACCTCCTCTCTATGTGACAAATGCAATTCGCTTGGACTAACCCCAGGCTGTGATTGCTTCGGTCTACCCCTTCTTCCACCGGTTGTCATGGCCGCGCTCTGGTCTCCCAGGAATCGCCAGAGGAAGAAGAAGGTATGAAAACTATTGTGTTCGGATTAAAAAATTCAGGCTGAAAATTCATGACCGTGCCTATTTTTCCAGGTGAGATTAATTGGGATATTTCATGGCCCCAAACCCTGCGAAAGAAGGACCCACACTGGGAGTTGTTGTTGTTGTTATTGTTGTTGATTAATTGGGATATTTTGAATTACAAATTTTTACCAGTGCTAACAATATTATAAAATTTTTTTATCAATTTACGAGATATTCTATCTGAAATCTCTGAAATTTTAGAAATTTATCGAGGACATAGCATAAAAATATAGATATATTGTATCAATCCAAATTAATGAATATTATTATTAAAATTTATCTTTATTTTTGTTACTAAAAATATATTATTATTTTCACGCCGTGTTTGAAATGTATTATTTTAAAATACGAATACATGGATAGGATGTTACTAAGTTAATTTTTATAGGTTTGGGGTTGTAAATGTAATTATAAGTAATCATTCAATATTAACGGTGTACCTTTAAATATTTCTTCCCTTATGTACCCTATATATATATATATGGATGAGTGCTTCTGGATATCCATCTAAATTTGGGAGATGGAACCTGAAGCTCAAGTTCAGTATTGCATTTAACATCAAAACTTTGGCACCTAATAAATTAAATTGTTTGTTTATCTGGAAGGGGCCTTAGGGGAATATGTCATCTTTACCCATCTTCATGTTCTACGTACGTCTACACAAAGTCGAAAGTTTTTTGAACAAGCAGATGATTTTTTGTCTTAATAACTTGCGAAACACATGGACTCATTTTTCAATTAATAATAAAAAATTAATCGATCATTAGCTTAAAATTCAACATCTGAAAGAGGTGCTTTGTAGGGGGAAAAAAATCAAACTTATAAGCAAAAGAACAAGTAGGGGGAAACCAAAAAATTATAAGAACAGTTAGGAAATAAAGAATGATATTGACACTCTATGAAACTATTACAAATTAGATTAAAATTTCATAGGAATGTAAATTTATAATGTTTATTAATATATACTGTCAAGTTGAGGTTAATAGTGATCAAGGCGTCACCTTAAAAATCATAAAATATCATATAAGATAATATTTTTGGGATAGGGGTACAATTTTTCATAGTAAAGATTTACACGTACAGGATATAATTTTCTTTTCAAATAAATTGATTTTATTAGGTCTTGTTCTCTTCATTAGTAAATCTAAATTTATTAATTAATCTCAACCAACTTCAACCCACTTCAATTTACTTAAACTCACTTCACCCACTTCAATTATAAAAATACTCATTTCAATCAATTTCAACTCACTCCAACCAACTTCAACAAATTTTAATCTATTTCAACCCACTTCCCACTATTATAACCAACTTCTATCTATCTTACAAAAAAAAGAAATTCAACCCACTTCGTCCAACTTTAACCATCTTCAACCTATTTCAATCTATTTTAACCAAATTCAACTCATTTCAATAAAAAAATACTCACTACAGCATATTTCAATTCAACTCACTTATACTAATCTCAATCATCTTCACTTATTTACTAATCTATATTTTCCAACCAAGAGATATTATTTGTATCTGCCAAGGTAACTAACACATACTCAATTATCCACGTAGCAATAGAATATTACCTTGATGTGATGTCAAAAGTGACGGCAAACAGTTTCTTGCTAAGGTTAACGACAGAGCCTTGCTCCATGGCCATGGACTTAACAAGGTTGGCGACTTCCTCCTCCCTGATTGGCCGAAATGACTGGACCCGCTTGGCGGTGAAGAGCTCCAGCACGGCGATCTTTCGGACCTGCCGCCAGTACTCTCCGTACGGAGCAAGGGCAATGTCAGTTCGGCCATAGAGGACGTGCTCTGCAAGTAGGATGCTCGGCCGATTGCAAAACGCAGCGTCGTGGGTTCTCATCACGTCCCTTGCGACATCAGCTGAGGAGACCACGACGGTGGGGACCTCCCCTAGGTGCAGGTGCATGATGGGACCGTACACCCCAGCCAGCTCAGCAAGGCGGTGGTGAGGGAGGGAGTTTTTGCCTACGAGCTGGTGTAGGTTTCCTATGATGGGCAACTTTGGAGGTCCTGGTGGTAATTTGTTAGCGCTTCGTAAAGAAGCATGGTTTTTCTGAGAGATAAGTGTAAGAAGGGCCAAGATGGTGAAGCGGAGGAGGAGTAGGAGAGAGATTACCCATGCAATATCCATTAGAGCCATAGCTTGATAAACCCCAACGTTTTGTGTATGAGAAGAGAGTATGATTGTGTGTGTGTGTTTTTTTATATAATATATTTTCTTTGGGGCGCTGCTTGTATCTGTGTTTGATGATAGGCCGGTGGATGTCGGGTCCCATGCATAGGCCGGTGAATACTATGTTGAGGGGGGTGTTGAATGATTAGTATAGGAAGTATGATTATTGCTATGTTGATACGGTGTGAAAATGTTTGAGTTTGGATTATGTTTGGATACAAGCCAGGTGAGTTCAATGAGAATCAGATCAATTTAAAATATAGATATGAGCTAAAGAAATAAAGTAACGTGCATGGTGGAAACATTTCAAGTTTGTCATTAGCATGACTTTATCAACTGCTTTCTGATTAAACCATCATATATATTCACGCTTACAATAAAATGTAATTTGGTGATAACTCAAAAATTTATTATCATAGGTTACGCACAATTTGTTTTCTTCACCTAATTTTGTATCTATTGCTAATATTAAATATTAATAATATAATATAAAAACTATGTCAAGAGGATAATGCCTTATGTGCTAAAAATAAATGAAAATAAACGTATATATATTTATCTCTAACATTTCAATTTTTAGAGCCATTTTTCTTCATTACTTCAGTAGCTGAATCATGCATCATGTATCGTACAGGTTTAACATAGTAGTTAAGTTGATAATATAGGTACTTACACTAATTATCTTGATGACTCCTTAAATCCTATTTCTGTATCTAGTCCATTTCTTGTCTAGTTTATATGTTGCGGGTGCTACTAGCATAATTACAACCAATAATAAGCCTCTTTTACGTTGATGAGTTCAATTAACTTTAATTTGTAGTAATATTGTTGATTTATTCTAATAATTTTTTTTCCTCCTTGCAGTAGTTAGGTTTCTCTCCTTGTGAGAATTATGGTTTCTATCCTTCTTGTAAAGTTAGGATTTCTTTTTCTGTAGTTTTATTTTTGGCCTTTTGTACAGGTTATTTCTCTTGCCAATTAGTGCAAATTTTTAGGATTGTCGATTCAGTTAAGACTATTTTTTTTTGTTTATCAGTTCGTTTTATCAAGATGACTTTCCATTAAGTTAGATTTGTAACATATACTTATTTTACAACTCGCCAGCATTTTGGAAAGACAAATGCTGCTGCAAGTATAGAGCCAGTTGGTATATTTATCACTAACTTTGTTGAAATAAAGATTTGTTTTGATATTTTAGATTTATTTTTGTCCGAAATTATCGATGTAAATGTCATATGACTTTTCATTAATAAACTTTTTTTTCTGTCAAAAAAAAAACGTGACTTTAAGCATCATTTTGGTGCAAAATTGTCGCAAGCAAAAAAAATTTTCGGCGAATCCAAAGAATCATTTTGGCAAATCATTTTGGTACAATCGGTTTTGATCAGTTTTAACTTCTTCTCTCCGACTGGTCTTCAATTCAACTCCTCCCAATTTTAAAAGAAATTGAACGAAATTGAACACCTTCCTATGCTGGCACGTTAAAAATATTAGGGCTCTTCTAGAGAAAATTGAAAAGCAATCAATGCCAAGTATTAATTTATTTTTAACAACACTATTTAGTAAATTTCGCATACCACTTCACCCGCGGAAAGGGTAACGTTAATCTGAGGCCGATCGGCGGGTCCTTTGGGGCCCTTAAATGAAATACGTGTACATTTTATGAGTTGGAATTTAGTGTTGTTGTGATGATGAGAGGCTCCATAAATTTACGGAGATGATTATTCATACAAAATCGATAGAAAATTAAGTAAGTTTAGGTATAAATTTTTAATTCGTTTAATTAAATAAGTTAGATTCAAGTTGAGATTCTCAACATAAAAAAGTATCTAATTAACCCATTCAGTTAAATGGGTCAAACAGTTCAACTACTTTTCTCATTTGTTATGTTTTCGTTTATCCCTTTACAAGATCATTAAGAAAGCAAAAATTAAGAGTAAATATGAAAACATGAATGATGAATCAAGGGAGTTTTAGGGAGTAATTGTGTAATGTGATACGTAAATTTAATTTTTCATACTATGTAATTGCGTATTAGATAATTTCTCCTTACTTAAAACAAATTTTTTTTTTTTTTCATGTTAACTTGTTGAAGATCTCTTGTTCATTCATGATGGATGTATTGTTCGTTCATGATCATATTCATTGTTGAATAAGTGAGTACAATTTGTTTAATAACTTGTATTTCCTTTATCAAAAACCAAAAAAAAAAAAAACCTTGTATTTTCATTTCTAAACAATATATATTTGTTTGTGTTAAATTCTGTTGAATCAGTTTGAACTTAGTTTTTCTCTAGTAGTTAATTACTAGTTTTAACAAATTGTCCTCCTATAGTGGACATCCTCAAGATATATAGTGATCTAATATCTGGATCTTTGTTAACACTATCAAGATGTCCAATAAAGAAATTAGCTTGCCCTAGTGAACAATCTCAAGATTCATGATGAACAAATATCACCCTCTTAATGAGTGGGGCTTGATGAAAAATTCAAATCGGTATAACGGACGAAAAAAGCGACTCTTACGAATAAAGAATGACACTTATTTAAATAATGAATAAAACTAAAAGTCTCAGCAAACAAATCACTAAAATTTATTGGAGCAAAATTTTCTTATATTGATTAGAGAATAAAATTTAATTAGACTGTCGACTTTCTGAATATGATGAACAGAATAAAATTTAAGCTTTGACGAACCAACAATTGCGGAAAGACGAACAATAACTTAAAAGAAAAAAAATAATATTGTTGTGGTTCACAACTAAATCTAGATCCAGGCTAACCCAACCCATGTGCTGAGCAGTGAATGGAATTTAATGTGGTGCATTAGGAGAATTTTTAGTTTCAGGTTAACTTACTAAAACAATAGCATTAATATTATCAATGGTGAGGGAGAATTGGGAAGCTATATAAGGCTTCATCTATGTTTTAATTTACGTGAAATGTCAAAAAAACATCTACCAATACTAAAAAAGGTCGAAGAGCAATGGAAATCAGCAGTAAAATAAAGAAACAGATCTGGTTCTTTACATCTCGATTCTTCGACAACCCGATAGTTCAGTAAGTGAAAGCAAGAGTGAGAGTGAGGAACAACCCACTACATCGTCGTATCCCCCACCCACGCTGTCGTCGTCCATCAAAGTTTGATTCTGACCCACCACTTCTTGTCGTTCTCTGCGATCACCAGCATTACTCCTCTCCCCATCAACTCTCAAGTTTGTTTAATTTCTCCCCTACTTTATTGTTTATATGATTAAAGTATTGAAGCTCAAATTCGAGTTCAGAGTTATGCTGGATTGGTGAAATTTGCACGAAATAATTACTCAAAAATTGTTTCATCCTTTCCCTTAATTTATTCTAAGGTTTAGTTTTGCAATTTTTGAGATATGAAAATTGAATTTGTGTGATTCACTACTAAAATCAATCTTACTTCGAACGACAATAGGTTCGATGGAATCTCCGACAAACTCTGGCAGGAATTCCAACAGACGTTCCGATGGACTTTTGGTTTGAAAAAATATTACAAACATTCCAACGAATTTTCCAACAGAAAATACTAAAAGAAATTCCCAAAAAAAGGTTTTTGATGCCAAGTTGAGTGGAGGGAAACTTGAATTTTTAAAATTTTTCCATCGGAATTGCATCAATTTTTTTATTCCAACGGAATTTTCCGTCAGAGTTCCCCATATACCTCCTCGTTTTGAAGCCTCATTTGTCGCTGCCTTCATCACAAAAAATAGAGAGAGAAAGAGAGAGAGAGAGAATAGTGGCCACTATTTGCAGTCGTGCTCCCCACCTTCACCCCCGCCACCGTTTGCCATTGCCAGAGGATCTTTCCCACCATCCCCGCACTATCGCCTCTCTCCCACCACCATTTGCCACTTATTTATTGAGAAGTTTTTAATATATGTAATCTCTACCCAAATTTGTAGTAAATTAAGCATATGTGTTGAATTTCATAGCTTTTATAGTTATTTTGTATGTAATTTTGTTTGATAGTTTGTATACTTAGTTTGCTATGTTGATATTAGTTTGTTAAGTTGATAATTTGTTCTTAATTTTATATTTTAATTTATTGTTAAATAATATGATTTTTTATTAATTAAGTAGAATCTAATTTTAAGAATTATATTATGAATTTAATGTTAATAATGAGAATACATTGTACATTAGCTACATTGCAAAATGTTTGTATAGTTGGATAATTTAGTTTTTAAAATTTTTTCAAAAAGTAAAAAAAAAACTAATGAATTTTCAGTGGAAGACCGACGTTTTCGATAGATTCTTACATAAACTCCGATAGATTTTTCTTGAATTTTTATTCAATAAATTAAAATTTTCAAAATTCTGATGGATAGAGTGATTCCGTCGAAGGACGGCGGAAAAATTCTGTTGGAAAACCTTCCGATGAATTGTGTTAGTATGTTGGAAAAGCTTCTTGACGGTCCATATTATGAGGTATTATGTCGGCCGAAAATTCTAAAGGAGAAATATGCTTTCTCAATCACTGGTGAGCCCACAAATGGATAGCTAGTGGCCCCATGCTCCATCCACATCATTCACTTCCGTTTCTTTCCCCTGTCCCGCAAACTTCTCCTGTCAAAAGCTAGCCTACTAGCAACAACCATGATAGGTAATGCGCATATTTATGTCTTTATCGTCTTCTGACGATTGTGAAGGCAACCAGTGATATACACCTCCCTACCCCGCCTTTGCCTAATCTTTTTTTTTGGGGGGAGGGGGGATACCAGTTGCCCATGTCATATGCC
Source organism: Lophocereus schottii (assembly GCA_002740545.1). Lineage (NCBI taxonomy): Eukaryota > Viridiplantae > Streptophyta > Magnoliopsida > Caryophyllales > Cactaceae > Lophocereus > Lophocereus schottii. Next base: position 11,301 of record NCQV01072942.1, read on the forward strand.
AATTGTACGGATTTTTGGGTAGCCGCCCGTTTGCCATATGCACTCATCACCAAAGTGCAATATTTTTACCTTTAATGGCGTTCCTTAGAAATGGTTGGAAGCAAAATATATATATATAAATAGATACACACACACACATATATATAT
>NCQV01072943.1:4775-16256 GCA_002740545.1 Lophocereus schottii
GCATAGCTTTAACTATACATCACACATTATTATACTGTGTACAATCAATTGTTAATCCCAAATATGATTTATACACCATAGTAAAGTAATTCACCTCATAATCTGCACTTCCATCCACTAAAGACTTCAAAATACGGCTCCAAATATGCATGTACTATATCATTGATTGATCCATCTAGATTCCCTTACTCTACTTATTCTCTTCAACTAGTTGCTAGCATGAGGGCGATTGACTGAGCATTTTCCTAAAACAAAACACGAAAAATATTTTGAAATGTGAGTCAAAGCTCAATACATACATCAATGTATTGTTAAATTATCTCTATATAATTTGGTTGGGTGCCCACTTTATAATTCATTTTAAGTTAAAACAATGAATGAGATGAATGTAAACTGCAATTGCTAGTTATTATCTAATAGTCAACCCCCTTGATGTTGTTGCGATCTATAGATAGGTGTACACCTGCCAAGCTGATTGGGGGGCCTGGCCTGAAGTTACGCAGGTAACTGAAGGGCAATGCCCTGTAATTGATAACTGATGGGGTCACTAATTATATAGTTATAGGTAAATACAATTTCACTTGATAATGCTTATGCATAATAGAAAACGATAGACTAGGCCCTATTTCTGCTTAAAAAATATAGTTATAGGTAAATGCAGTTAGTAAATAACCTTCACTCTCATAATTTGTAACTTTATGGAAATTGATTAATAAAAGGGCATTCATGATTCAAACAATTCAATATAAAATAAGTTACTCTAAAATGATTTGAAAACCAAATAAGTTAGGGTCATTGAACTCGAAGTGAAATAAGTTGGACCAAAATAGAACAAAATGAAATAATTGAGGTGATAATGAAAAGATTTTAATAGATATAAATGAAATATGAGTTTTTGATATTTCTAAAATGAATAATAGAGGGTTTAATGCCAAGAGGGATGTCGTGAGGCTCAGGGATGCTCATATGACCTTAGCTTGTATCATTAACCTCTTCACTTCTCCAATTTTATTTTCATGCCTATTTAACTTAGTTTTCCAACTCAAGTAAGCTTCTATACAAAATAAAAGTTATTGAGCTTACTAAACTTTGTAATTTCTTTGCAATATCCATAATTATTATGTAGAGACTCCTGCTAATATTTTCAAATTCCATTATTTCTTTCTTCCCGTATATTACCATTTGAAGGTCTACTTTCGAAAGTCCATATCTTTAATCGTTGAATGCCAATTGAGTGATAAGACCCCAATATAAAAAGCTTAGGAAGTCCTGCAACAATTTCATTAACAGTAGAAAACCTAATTATCACAACACAACCCCTAAAATTGAGCTGAAGCACAACTATGCACAGCTCAAATCTGTCCTACGCAGTCTTAGCAAAATGGTCATAATTTTTTTCACACAAATAGAAATGAAGTAATTCAAAAGGAATTTGAAAGATAACTCACAGATCTATCTACCCACCAAAAATCATAATTTTTTGATGAGCCAAACAGTACCTGGTTAATCGCAAAGTAATCCCTATTTCGGGTCTGTTCATAGCCCAACTGTTCTTATTTTTCTCCTTTCTTTCACATAATTTCCTATCTAAAATCACTACTTAAAATCATTTAACAAAGAATTGTTTCTTATCATCATCTTATAAAGCATATTACTCAAATTTACTCCATAATCGCCTACATCAAATTTTCAATTCTTCTCTTTTTTAAAATCACTCAAACACATCCATAAGCTTACTTATTTGTATGAATGAGTAAAATGACCTTTTATAATCAATTGACGAAATTTCAATAATCCAACCCTTTATACAAAATCATCTCAAGTGATTTTCCAAATTAAACAACACATACAAGATTCATTTCTTTATCCAATTATACATAAATAATATACTTGATGTTAGAAATAAATCAACCCATGCTTGATCACCAAAACCATAACTGATGACCAACTTATTCTTACATTTAAACTCATCCAAACTCAACGTAAACATTATGATATCCATTACTAATGCCAAAGATCACTAAATCAAAAACAAAACAATCCAAATCCATTATGTCAAACTTAAGCTTACATAATCATGAGCAACCTCAACCCTTGCATACTTTTAAGTTTAACTAACAATTAAAAACATCAAAATAACACTTGTTTATATCAAGATAACATAATTCATAATCAAATCCAACATAAGATCAAGAATTAAACATAGTTGGGTTAAGATGTTTACCTCACTTACAAGCTTGAAGGAGAGAGACGAAAGTGGTTGAGGATGGGGGGAGAAATGTGTTGAGGAAAGTAAGAGGAAAACTAATAGTTATCTTGGTGGAAAATGATTTTGATGCTATCATAATCCTTGGATGATATTTATGCATAAAAAGGCCTTTATGGTAATTTCAACTAGATATTCATAATGACAATTTGCTAAATCAAGTACATAAACTTTTGGTCATTACTAGATTGACTTTTGTTAATGAGTTTGGCCGATTTTATCCACTTAAAAAGTGGCTTTTTGCTAGTGATAATTGGGTATAATGATGGTAATCAACTTAATTTAATTGCACCAAAATTTTCAGACCACAATTTGAACCCAAAATGAATCGGGTTGCAATTTAGGCCCAAATGAATTAGGTCAAACTTAATGAATTTGGGCCTAAATTCTTGCATGGTTAAAAATTAAAATTTTGTAACATTATGAAAAGTAATTTATCACCTAGTTATATTTACCAGGGCCTAATATCGATTCACTCAAAATTGTTACAGTAAATGAAACTCAAATTGCAAAGTGGGATCTAAAATGAATTCTCCCAACCAGGACGATTAAATGAGATAAATAAATGTGAAAAATTAATAGCATGACTTAATTAAATAAATAAACATAATTTAGATATTACAAGTTCCTTCATCATAGCTTCTTTCTACAGTCTCCTCATTATTCGCATCATCTGACAATTCCATGATTTTCCCTTCTAGTCTCAGCCTGGTTTATGGCTTCTCACTTCCACTTTTGGCTCTTTCACTGACCAACAACCTACAATTTTAAGCACAACAATAAATAAGTCACTTATTTTTTTAAGTTTCAGTTACTAATGTACTTTATCATTATGCATCTCTATAAATGATCTGCCTTTTCATTGCTACTTGTTTGTCATCTCCCGTTCAGCCTTTTTGCACAGTAACATGGCCATTTCTCCCACTTGTGCTGCATACCATGTTATCATCACAAGTGTGCATTCGTCCTTCGCATGTTGTAACATCCTTCTATGCTAAACTCTTGGGACCATAGCTTGCACCCACATACAAATAGAGGTGCTCCTCATTTCCTTTGAAAATCATCCTGACATCCATATCCCCTCAACTGCCATTAATATTTGTCTGTCGTACTTCAAACTATACCATAGTTTGCCCTCTGACAAATCACTTGCTGTAATTCCTTTACCATTCTCGCACCTCCTCCATGCCCATTCCTTCCTTTTGCACCATACATTTCCTTGATGCTCCCTTATATGTCACTTTTACATCTCCACTTTGCTCCAACATTGCCTCCATAACACATACATAACTAATTCCCTTCGCACACTAGTGTCTCCTTCAATAATAGCATTTAAATCCAATATTCGTCATCGTCTCTTCCTGAACAACTCACTACCTTCAATCTCCCTAATATGTATGAATTTGCCCTGCATGTCATATGTTTACAATATTTTGTTAGCTCCAACATCCATGTGCACCATTTACTTAACATAAGTGGCTCACATTGTCCCCACCCCTCCAACTATAGATTTACCTAACTATTAGACAATGTCTACCACGGTATACAAATAAGGTTACCCATGTTCACAAAGAATCAAATATTGACATGCAAACTAACGTGATCACTAATGTTCATATCATCCACACTCCCCCAAAACCTTTATTATCTATCTCACTACTAGATTTCAATTCAATTACAATTACACATCAGCGACACTCCTACAATTGTGGTATACACACAATATAATTGTGGCATACATATATGCCCGCACAAATATAGTTCACAACTATTACTATGGCAACAAGCCCATTCTGCTAACACCTAACAAAAAATTTACCACCCCCTAGTACAACATGTGTATTGTATACCCAACTACTTGTCTCTGTCTATCCATCAAGATAGACAAGATGAATGCATTACTAATTGCTGATAGTCTATGTCAGTAAAATAAGCTTGTTGTCATTATTCTTGCAGTTGTGAACGATAATTCACCGGGTATACATGCATGCCATAATATTGTTCGCTATTTACCATGGTAGACAGTAGTCCTTTGTGTGTAATCCAAAATGTATGGGGAAGCAGTGACGGTCCATCGTCGTTTGAAGAACGCCAATCATAAAAAGGAACCACAAAATTTCGTATTCGTAAGCCACAAAATGATCCACAACTCCACCAACATTAAGCACTCAAACAACATTCTCAAAATTTTTTTTATAACTCATAGATTCGCAATCCTTACTTATAATTCAATCTTAATGAACCCGTTTGATGCCTTCTTTCTAGGTGATGTACGACCTCCTTCTTCTCTTCCTATCCATACCCTGCTCCACTTCACCAGCACTGAAATCTCCTCTTGATCTACCTTACCTCCGCCGCTCTTCTTCTTCTTTACTTTCTATGCTATTCTTCTTCTTCCTCACTTTTTCTGTTGCTCTTCTTCTCGCCACTTTCTATCTCTACCATGCCCTATTATCTCTCTGCACTGTGTTACTTTTGAATGGGAATGGAAAATCTAGGTTTCCCATTCAAGAACTGATTCACTCTCTCTTTCTCTCCACGATGCCAACGTAAGCTCCCACTTAACAATGGGCATTTCGATAATTGTAATGCTCCCAAATTAAGCATGTTTCAATGTTTGCGGTCTCTTCATTAGATTCACCAATTAGAAGTAATATTCCAAATAATTGGAGCGTTACCGCTACCCAAAAAGGACAAGGCTTTGCTTATGAACAATAAATATAGAAACGCTAAACAATGTTTACCATCACAAGGCATTCACACGATCACAATCCATTAAAACCATATATGAACAGTTCTATCAGAAAAAACATTCAACTATCTCAATGTTTACACCAAAATATAGCAGCTCTCGTAGAGTATACAGTTTGGATGTCAAAATATATTGCAATATAGTGCTCAAAATATTTCAGCACTCAAACATCATTGTTCTCTTCCGACTTTTCTGCTCACTTGTCTCCTCTAGTCGGCCTATCAGGCAATGGGCGGTTTACTGAGCATTTGCCTAAAACAAAACATGAAACATTTCAAACTGTGAGTCGAAGCTCAGTACATGCATCCCTGTATTGTTAAATGTTCATTGAAAAGCTGATTGGGCCCGCATTGTAATTTATTTTAATTTAAAATAGGGAATGAGATGAATATCAAACAGCATTGTCAATTATTATTTGATAGTGAACCCCTAACAACTGGTACGATATGAGCATAGGTGTACACCTTCTAAGTCGATCTGGAGAACCGGCCTGAAGTTGCGCAGGTAATTAAAGGGCAATACCCTGTAACTGATGACTGATGCGGTCAGTAATTATATGATAAATCACTGATTAAACTGATTCATTGATGTACTTACCAAAACATTATAATTTTGATAAATATGTACTGATTTCTAAAGATACAGGCAATGAACATACCTGATACTTTTAATGAAATTCACTGAAATGGGATTATGCACAAAAAGGAAGGAAACGAAAGATTAAGCTCTGACTTTGTTCAAAATATCATTATAGGAACACATAGTTAGCAACTATTTTTATTTTCATAGTTGATAATTTAGTAAAAGAAAAGTAAGGGTGTAGCAAGGTTAGAATAGATGACTCATAACTTAGTCATTTGGTCTCTGATTGAGACCTAATTTCCCAATATAAAAAGCTTAAGAAGTCCCACAAAACTTTCATTTACAACACAATCATGAATGCCACAAAAGTGTTTCTGAAATGGGGCTAGAACACAACTGTACTAGTTTTGATCAAACTTGTGCAGTTCTAGCAAAATGGCCATAACTTTTTCCACAGACCTCGAATTAAGACGATTCAAAAGGCATTTGAAAACTAATACACTAATATATCTACATATCAAAAATCATAATTTTTGAAAGGGCCAATCCTTACTAGTTTATTAGCAAATATTCACCTGTTTTATGCCATTTATCGGCCCCCACTGTTATTGCTTTCTCCTCTCTTTTCACAGCAATCCTCATCTGAAATCACTCCTTAAAATCATGTAACAAAGCTTGAGTCCTTTTCATCACCATATAAAGCCACCATACTCAATTTCACTTCATAATCATACACATCAAAGGTTCATTTCTCAGTCAAATATACACAAATAACATGCTTGCTACTAAAGGAAAGCTAAACCTTGCATAATCATTAAAACCCTTACTTTTGGCCAACTTAGATTCACCCTTAACTACTCTAAAATTGCAATGACTCCATCATAATCATTAACAATGCTAAAGATCACCAAATCAAATACAAATCAATCCACAAACATGGTTTTAACTTAAGCTTGCATGAACATGATCAACTTCAACCTTTACTTACTTTCTAACTTATCTTAGAATTAAAAAATCTAAAATAACTCTTATTTCTATGAAGACAATATGATCAACCACGAAAAAGAACAAGAACAAGAATCAAAACCAAGATACAAGCAAAATCAACAAGAACAAGGTTAGGGTTTGCTCATTTTGCTTGAAGAAAAGTAGATGAAAGTGATGTTTGATGCTTGAGGGGGGTGTGGGGATGGTTGGTGGATGCCTTGGTGGCCAGAGGGTGGTTGACTGGTGGTTGGAAGGTGACTGCTATAGTTGGTCGTGTGGTAGGAGAGAGAAAGGGGAGAGATATGTGTGTAGTGTCTTGCTTGGTTAGAAATGAATTAACACACTTGGATAGTATTTAACATTCTATAAAGTAGCTTCTTGGCAAACCATGGTTAAGTTTAAGGTTACGTTTAAATCATGGTTACCAAGCCAAGCTTTTTGGGCTATGATTGGTTTATATGGTGTGGACCCCAGGAAGGGAAGTAAACCATATGCGATTGAATTTTCATAGTTCAAAATTAAATTTTTACGAGGTTATAATAATAATAATAATAATAATAATAATAATAATAATAATAATAATAATAGTAATAGTAATAGTAGTAGTAGTAGTAGCAGTAGTAGTAGTAGTAGTAGTTTCTTAAACCATAATTATCGAGACCTATTATCAATTTTCCTAAAATTGTATGATAACAAGAACCCGAATTGCAAAGTGAAGGCCCAAATAGTGTATATTTATATTTTTTTGTTCCGCCAAAATGATTAAATGCAATTAATAAATATGAGAAAATGCTTAAAATTAGGTAATTAAATAAATAAACATAATTTAGGGTTGGGCTATTACAGTCTTTTCCCCTTAAAGAGTTTCGTCCTCAAAACTATGAACTTTACCACTTTATAAAGGAATACCTCAAATAAATATGGGTACTTGGATTTCATCTCTTCTTCAGTCTTCCAAGTGGCTTCTTGGGAGGTATGACTTGTCCATAGCACCTTGACTAGAGGTATCTGCTTGTTGCGCAGCTGATTAGTTCTGCAATCTAGTATTTGGATTAGACGCTCCTCATATACTAGGTCTTCAGTAATCTCAATAGGTTCAAATACAATGGCATGGTCTGGATCTGGAATATACTATCTAAGCTGAGAAATGTGAAACATGTTATGCACATATTCAAGTTCTATTACTGGCCGATTTAGATGTATGCTATGGGATTCAACTTTTCAATGATTTCATAAGGTCCAATGTATCTTGGACTCCGTTTTCCTTGTACTCCGAAACTCTTGATACCTTTGGTTGGTGAAACTTTCAAAAAAACTTTATCGCCTACTTGAAACTCCAGAGGCCTTCTCTTCTTGTCCGCATAACTCTTTTGCTGACTCTGGGTAACCCTAATAAGCTCTCGAATTCTTCTTATTGTTTCAGCGGTTTCCTGGATCATTTCAAGGCCTATAATCAATGTCTCATCCAAGTCACTCTAGCACAATAGGGTTCTACACTTTCTCTCTTGTAAAGCCTCAAACGGGGCCATTTGATGGTGGATTGGCAGCTATTGTTATAAGAAAACTCCTCCAATGGTAAATTTTCCTCCACTCTTCTTGGAACTCTAATACACAAGCTCTTAACATGTCTTCTAGAATTTGATTCACTCTTTCAATTTGTCCGTCTGTCTCAGGGTAATAAGAGCTAATAAAGTTCAATTTGGTCCCAAAGACTTTTTGAAGCGCTTACCAAAAGTGGGCTTGAAATCTTTGATTCCTATCTGATACTATATCTAATGGGATCCTGTGCAGGTTGACTATCTCCTTAACATACAGTTGCGCTAGTTTTTCAACTCCCTAAGTATCCGTAATTGGTAAAAAATGGGCCGACTTGGTAAGTCGATCAACTATGACCCAGATAGCATTCTTCTTCAAGGCAGAAAGGGGTAAACCCATAATGAAGTCCATTTGAAATTGAATCCCACTTCCAAGTGGGAATTTCTAAGGGTCACAGTTCAACCACGGGATGCTGATACTCTACTTTAACCTTCTGGCAAGTTAAACAATTGTCTACGTATTCTGCAACCTCCTTCTTGATATTATTCCACCAGAAGTATTCTCTCAAATCTCTGTACATCTTGGTGCCTCATGGATGCACCGAGTAGCAAGTATTATGAGCCTTCTCTAGGATTTATTTCCTTAATTTCTCATTTTTGGGTACACACAGGTGATTCTGGAATCGTAGGGTCCCATCCTCATGTACTACAAACCCAGAAGAGTCCTCTTTCTCTAAATTCTGCTTTATTCTTTGAAGTTCAGGATCATTTTTTTAGTTCACATGAATTTCCACCACTATAGAAGGTTGTAAGATAAGTGCTGATAATTCAACACTTGCTTGCCCATAGGACACTATTTGAATTCCCAAGTCCTCAAGCTCTCTCAAAAGGCTCAACTGGATAATGACCATAGTGTTTGAGCTGTGTTGCGCTTCTCTACTCAGAGCATCTGCTACAACATTTGCTTTCCTTAGATGATATTGAATCTACAAATCATAGTCTTTAAGCAACTCAAGCCAACACCTGTCTCAAATTGAGCTCCTTCTAGGTGAAGACATACTTCAAACTTTGATGGTCAGTATAAATTTTGCAGGGTACCCTATATAAGTCATGTCTCCAAATTTTCAGTGCGAAAACCATAGCTGCTAACTCCAGGTGATGGGTAGGGTAGTTTTGCTCATAAGGCTTGAGCTGTTTAGAAGCATAAGCTCCTACTTTGTCTTCCTGCATCAGAACACACCCTAATCCGTTCTTCGAAGTATCACTATAAATTGTATATTCCTTACCTTCTACTGGTGGCGTTAGGATTGGGGCGGTAGTTAATCGCTGCTTTAGCTCTTGGCAAGCTCTCTAACATTTCTCTGTCCACTTAAATTTATTCGCTTTCTTTAACAGATTGGTCAGGGGTGAAGTTATTTTCAAAAAGTCCTTAACGAACCTTCAATAATAACTTGCTAAACCCAGAAAGCTTCTAATCTCAATGACGTTGGTAGGCCTTGACCATTTCGTGATTGCTTCCACCTTCTGGGGGTTAGGTTTAGTTCCTTCCTTTGTAATCACATGTCCTAAGAATACCACTTCTTCTAACCAAAATTCACCCTTCTTTAATTTGCCATAAAGTTGATGCTCCCTCAGGGTTTGTAACACCATTCTCAAATGATCAGCATGTTCCTCCCGGTCCGAAGAATAGATAAGGATGTCATCTATAAACACTAATACAAACTTGTCTAGATAGGGTCTGAATACCTTGTTCATTAGATCCATGAAGGATGTGGGAGCATTAGTGAAGCCAAACGACATCACTGTAAACTCATAGTGACCATACCTAGTCCTAAACGCAGTCTTGGGGATATCTTTAGGTTTAACTCTAAGTTGATGGTACCCTGACCTCAAATCAATCTTAGAAAAGACTTCTACTTCTTAAAATTGATCAAACAAGTCATTTATTCGCAGCAAAGGATATTTGTTTTTTTATGGTAATCTTATTCAGCTCCCTGTAGTCAATGCATAGCTTTAAGGTTTAATCATTTTTCTTTACGAACAACACTGGGGCACCCCATGGTGACACACTTAGTCAGATAAATCCCTTCTGTAATAGCTCATCTAACTGAATCTTTAGTTTCTTAAACTCAGTTGGGGTCACACGATATAGAGCTTTGGAAATAGGTTAGGCACCAGGAACTAATTCAATTCCGACATCAATTTTCCTCTGCGAGGGTAATCCTTGTAACTCTTTAGGAAAAACATCTCCGAATTGACAAACTCCATGAATATTTTCTACTTCTTCTTCTTTCATTTAAGTATCAATAGCATAACACCAATATCCAATACACCCCTGACATATCAGCTTACTTGCTTTTATAGCAGAAATCAAGGGACAAGATTTATTCTCTGTCTGCTCATAAAAACATACTTTTCTTCCTTTTTCATCCTTCAAAATAACCTGAAGATCTTTACAATCAATCTTGACTCCATAATGTGCAACCAATTCATTCCCAAAATTATTTCAAAATCAGACCAATCAAATTGAATCAAATCCCCAGGGAAGGTAGTTTCACAAATGATAATGGGAACAAGTTTGTAGAAGATGGGACACTCAATCACAGAATTATTGGATAGCTTGATCTTATAATTAGTTTCCGTCCTCCTACCCTCCAAGTTCAATTGCATGGCAAATCGGGTGGATATAAATGAATGAGTAACAGCCGAATCAAATAATACACAAAATGACTTTGAATTTAAAAAGAGAGTTTCATTTACTACCGTACCAGAGGTTGCAGCTTCCTTCTTGCTCATTACATAGGCTTGTCCCACTGCTACGGGCCTTAGAGGTGGGGCCAAGGGTTTTGCTGCACCATTATCACAGCCTTAAGTCTTCGTAGGCAGGTAGCAATAAGGTGTTCTGGGCTTTCAAACCACATGTATTTGTTGGTTCCTACATGGTATTCAGGGGTGGTGCGATTTGTTCTTCTTCATTTCTCACAGGGCTCTGTTGAACTTATAGGACGATTCTTGGGAAGAGCGAAAAAGATTTCCTCTGGTTTAAACTCTCACATAGAGTTCCTCGCTCAATCCTTTTTCTATTTTGATTGATCGGGTTCAAGGCCCTTAACTCTGCGTTCACTCACTCTACTTCAGCGGCTCGCTCATATAGCTCCTGGTAAGTCAAGCTTGGTTGTCCAGCTAGCTTGTTACAAAATAGAAAGGTAATATGGGTTTCTGCATTATTTTACACTCTTACTAAGGGTTATTGACACATTACACAAAACTTGATTACCCGTCCTTTACCATGATCTGAATTGTCTTTTATATGGGTTTCTGCATTATTTTACACATATTCTAGTATTCTGACGATCCAT
>NCQV01072952.1:4601-17341 GCA_002740545.1 Lophocereus schottii
CCAACAACAGCACCAAAAACTTGTTATGATTTTCCGAAAGTATACGGCTGATCTTTGTAGTAATTATTGGTGTCGATCCATAGGGAAAGTTTATGAATATAAGCCACTAAAGTTCTAACTAAATTGAATTCCTAAAAATCAGCCAAAAATGAGAATGACGGACAAAACTTCACTATTTGTGACACTGACTTGCAATGTCAAACTCCAAAGCTCCAGTGATGGCATAAGGAGAATAACAAAAGCGCCCAAAACCCATAAATGAATTAGTCACTCAAAAATTCAATACGATCTGGAAAATTCTATTCGAATTCAACTAAATCGAAGTGAATTACAATGACTTGAGATGCTACAATTAAATCTAAAATTGTTTAAGCAAGCGAAAGAGAAGAGAAGGAAATCTGGTAATACTGAGCTGCTGCTACTCCTCATTCTACCCTCTTTCCAATCGTCCTTGCTTGCTCCTTTCATATCCTCTTCTAAGCCATCCTTGATTGCTTCCATTAAACTTGAATTTAACCCCTTGTAACTGCTCCATTAAAGCCGAATTACTTGCCTAACTTGATGAAGAAATAGAGATAAGGCATGATAATTGATGATGGTAATTAATGGGTAAAAAAAAGATAAAAAGTGAAGAGGGGATATGGGGAATTTGCATTTACTAGGAAGTAAGGAGGAGAGAGACGGTGTGTGAGTTACTAGAGGAGGATTGAAAAGAAAAGATTAGGGGGTAGTGAGTGAGTTATTTTAGGTCTAATAAATTGGGTTACAAGGCCTCATCAACTTTTTTTCCACCTGGCTTGAGTTATGTACTCGCATTTTTTGAAATTTCACTACTCCCGCAAAAGAAATAAAATTCATATTAAAAACCTAATTTAAATTTATTCCAAGCAAATATTAGGGATTAAAATGTATAAAAATAATAGAATTTCAGGTTGAACAACTTAGGACCCTTCAAAATGCCCAAGTAAGCTTAGGAAGGGTGTTTAGACAATTAGTAGCCCTAAATAAGGATTTAACCACCCCATCCTTCGACAACCACCTCATTAGCTTATTTTCGCTTTTCTGGGCAAGATACTTCGCCTCTTTTTTATCTTCATTTTAACCAGGAAAATGAACTCCAATTTCTGTAAATTATACATGGATGGAAATCCCCACATGTCTATGTTCCAACATGTCTTCAATCGTACTCAAATCTAAGTTTTGGGACAGTTATGGACTGAAAAAGGAGCAAGGGTTGGTCTAGGATTAGAAAATGTACAGTTTAAATTTATGGCTTAATTCAGGAGGATGTAACTATAATCTTGGAGATTAACTAGTGAGGAATGGTTTTATATGTACAAAGAACGCTTTTCCAAGTAAAGACACCTCTATTGGTGAAGTAGAGCCTTCTCAAAGCTCTCTAGAAAATGGATGGTGAATCCTAAAAAATACAGCTTATCTGAATTGTAATTATATTAAGCATCTTGATTTATTTTTCTCGGATATTTTGTAAGCCTCCGATTGTTCCACTTTCCCAATTAATGTAACAGCTCGTTCCCTCTAATTGGGTATTTATAAACCCAATTACCTCTATGAAAATTCAGAGTTGATGAATGATATAAGAGCTTGAACATTGGTGCTTTTATGAAAAACTCAAATTCTTTCTGTCTCTAAAGAGGGTGATGATTTGAGTTCACCAGTTTAATCTAATCCTCAGTCCAAAGGCTTTAGAGGCTTAGAGAGTGGGTTGATTTAATCTAGATGGTGGTCTAACCTTCTGCTGGGATGTATCCTCTTTGATTTATCTCTTGGTTACATATTTCAAGTATAGATTCATCTCTATCAGAGGTTTTCTTCTAATTGTGGATTCTCTCACTTGGTTCATCTTTGAAAAGATTGGTCTTCACCATCCATTGGGCTCATCTACAAAGATTTCCCACTTTTTTTTGGTTAAATAGAATCCAGCACATATCATTTGGTATTAGAGTAAAAATTCCTTCATCTTAGTGAGAAGCAAATCCATCAATCATGTGTTTTGATTTGCTTAAATTTCTTACCTCTCTATCCTACTTGTGCCTTTATTTCTCCCTCTCTAAATCTCTTATCTAATCCACGAAGAACCCTTTAGTAACCTACATAACTCCTAAACCAAACACAACCTAAAAAAATACTGAAGACAGTCACCTCTGTGGATGATACTGTGGTGAACCCCACGAACCAAGGCCATTGTCCACCACTTTGTGCTTACTCCTTGGTCAATTTTGGTATTTTAGATACCACCAAGACCCCTTTGTGCTATCCCTCATATCCTATGGACCTCGTTCTTGTTCAACTCCTTCACTTCTTTTTACCTTACTAACTATAAACCATGATCAATAAGGGGTACATTTCTTAATAATCCCATGAAGTAAAACAGGCCTTTGTTGAGCTTCAAGCTCAAGTAAGAAAGTTTAGCAAGCAAATTGCTTAGAAGAAAAGGGCTATGAAAGAGCGTCCTTACTTTTATTGTATTAGTTTAGATCCTACCATCTATTTGAGATGGTTTCAAACACTTCAAGATTATTTTGAGGCTAAAGAATGTTCTGATAAAGGGAGTTTCGTGATAGCTACTTAAAAACTCCAAGGTTATGCCTACTATTAGTTTAAATGCCTTAGGAGGAAGAGAGCTCTTCAAGGCAAGCCCAAAATCAAGACCGAGAGTAAGCTTAAGTGTCACATGGATGTACGGCTCAACCCATGTCAACTCATTGAACAAGAACTCTTGGAAGAAAAACCAATTGTTCTCTAAGAGAAGATATTGTTTCAAAATAAAAATGAGTCTATTTTGGGTTTTGATGAAGCAAGAGAAAGTTTGGTCATAGATGAGAGCTCCCTTAATGCTTGCATTCAAATGAATTCAACAATAATTCCTTCTTTTGAAGAAACTATAGAGGTTTACATTAAAGTTTAAAAGGAAGGAGAGCCTACCAAGGTTCAAGAATAGGAAAAGTAAACAAACATATCATTTTAGATGTTGAAGAAAAAGAAGTTAAGATGAAGTCCAACTTTGCGGTTATACTACCTAATGTCCCGCAATCTCACTCTTTTCCTCTCCCATTTCCCAATTTGAGAATTAAGGTAAACATTACTAATGAAGCTTTACTTTAATTGTCGATAACCAAGTTAAGGAATAAGGCCACACATGATATGTTTTCCATGGATGCTTGGTATCTCTTTCTTGGGAGGCCACTGAAATGTTTGCTATAAGATTGTTTTTCTTGGGAGTCTCCTAGGCATATATAATAAGGATCCACAGAGGGATCATACCCTCTAAAGTAACCTAGGAACACATAATCATCAACACTCCCACCAAGCGTACTAAATATATTATCCTTATAGCGCAAACCAATATTAGTATCATAAATCATATGATTACCAACGGGCTCAACAATGTGATATTCAGGGGACAGAGAGGGTAATGAACAAATATGTGAAACGTGGGAATGATCAAGAGGATTGGGGAGAACAATATTATTAAAATCAAGGCTAAGAAACTCCTTATGCACAAACACATCAAGTGACCCCTCCAAAGGAGTCTCAACTAGATCATACACCTCCTTTAAACTATTTTCTGACTCAAAACATGCATAAACAACACTAAACCTAGCAACTCCCCCAAAAGCCCACCCACCTCAAGTCCCGTGCAATGAGCTAAAAGGAATGATGAATCATGTAAGGTCAGGACAACATTAGTACTGTCTATGGGTGATATAAAGTCAGGTTAAGCATAGCATGCATAATAAGGACACAAATTGGTTTTATGGTCAGAAGAATTACACAAATCACACCAAAAAGGAGCACAAAAAGATCTAGCATATAATGTACAAGAATTAGGGAATAAATAGCAAGAAATAAGACTAGCCTTCTCAAATTCAAATGAATCCCAAGCAATCTACTCAAGCAAAATACCATGGTTCATCAACATTTTTGCCTTAGAAACCCCAATACCTTAAAAGAATATGGGTTTTACTATTCACACCCTCATCAATAATGTCCAAATTTCCTATTTACCCACACAATAACCACATTGAATAAGAAAGACATGCAAACGCTTAAAATACCTCCAAAATAATTCATACTCGAATTGGGGAAATAGAAAATTGCCATTGTTCCTTAAAACATTTTTATCTTTTTTAACTATCAATTTTTTTACGGGGTTTTTTTTAAAGAAAAACAAAATGCTTAGTTAAACCTATCGAGAAAAACCTAATATCTAGCACTGGTCCCCAACAATGGTGTCAAAAACTTGATACGACCTCAAGCACACGGTGGCATTGTAGTAAATCAATATCGATCCCACAGACTAGGTTGATCTACTCAATTATAATCCCTCAAGATAGGCTAAGCGAATGCAAATTTGAGAATGAAATTAAACTAATCAACTATATAATCTAATGGATAAATATTTAAGGAATTAAGTCAATCAATGAATTACCCGGTTCAAGGATAGATAAAGAACTATTTCTTCAGTTAGGCAATTTCAAGATCGATAATCGAGATATCGCAACCCTTTTTCAAGGAGGAGTAAAATACCTAAATCAAGTCAATCATCAATTCTCATGGATTCTTGATTACTCTAGGTTCATTAGGCACACACGATTATCATTCTAGGTCTCTCGATTGATAATTCTTTCGCAAGACATCACACACTCAAGTCGAATCTTGTGATGCTGACATCATATTTCACCTTTTAGTACTTCACCCAATATCTAACACAAGCAAGAAGACAATCAAACTTCTTACAAGCAATTCAAACTCTACACTTGATGAAGTAACCCCCAACTATTGAAAAGCACATCAAACAATCAATTCAAGAACATAGGCAAATGTAAGATTAGCACCAATCCCAAGATTTAAAACTACAAATTAACATGAATTGCATAATCTAATCTTATCAATCTAGAAAGCAATAAATTTAATGGAGAAAAGAGAAGAGAAGGAAAGAATTACTCAGCCCGAACGTGTGCTTGAATTCGTCGATTTGTAAACACGATCTCGCTTCCTCTCGAATCTCCTTCTTCTACTTGCTCTCCCTCACTCTAAAAATGGAGTCTACTCCTAACTAGATGGTGGAATTCAATGGAATGGAATAATGGGTCATGGATGCCAAGGATGACAGCAAACACCCTTTTTATTCAAAGAAATCTAAGCTCCTAAAGTACAAAACGGGCGAAAAACGAAAGACTGCAAGGAAAACCAGTGAAGACGGGGAAATAGGGTCTACCATGGCCGTGGTCCTACCATGGTCCGACCATTATGGCCTCTAGTAGGCCCGTTTCACGATGATTCATTTGCTACTTCTTTTGGATCTTCCTAGACCGTGGTTATGGCCGCAGTTTGACTGTATTAGGTGTCTTTGGGCCTCTTTTGCTATCATTTTTGATCCATAAGGCCTCCAAATGTTCATTCTATTCACATAGCTTGGCTCAGAAAGTGAAAATCTGCAAACACTATCAAAACAAGTGAAACTAAGCATAATAGTAAAAATAAGGGCATAAATCGTACAATTAAGCATGTTAATCCCCTAAAAATGCATCAAAATGACCATAAAATGATATGCTCTATAGGTACTTAACAAGACCCAACTTCTATTACCAAACACTTACTGTCAATCTTCTAAATCCTCCTTAACCCCAAACCCCACAAAAATTAAAGCCCCACAATGAAATAATTTGCCTTTACTTGCCAAAGGTGAAACTCTCACCCTTGTTAGCACAAGGATCGTTTGACTCATTTCCTCTCAATAGTAAATCTCCACAAGTCAAGCTTGTAAATGATAAGACAATCTATTTTGCGATGAGTCGTGATCATTATATTAAAATTTTTAATAGGCTCGTAAATGTTAGACACATCTTTCACCCCATTAGAGTATCTCCTAAATCCTTCAATAATTCCTACATATTCGAGAAGGGTGGCACTCTTAGCACAATGAGTTCTCTTAAACTCAATGGGTGCCACAAGTTTATCATTGTATCCTTGGTTACCAATGTAAGGATTTGAGGTCAAATCCTTTTCAAGGGGGAGGGGTTGATGCAGAGCAAGTTCTAAGCTTAATCCTACTCTTACTAGTAAGGGTCTTGAACCAAGTTAGTCGAATGTTGACCCTATGTCAAGGACTAGCCCCCTTAGGCCAATATTGACATGGGACTCTTGAGATTGTCCAAGTAAGCTTAGGAAAGGTGATTGGATAATTAGTAGCCCTAAATAAGGAGTTTAACCACTCGATCCTCCGAAAACCACCTTATTCTCTCGTTTTCAATTTTTTCGGAAGAATACTTCACTTTATTTCTTTCTCGATTTTAACTAGGAAAATGAGCTCCAATTCCTGTAATTATACATGATGGAAATCCCCAAATGTTTGTGTTCCAACAAGTCTTGAATCACACTCAAAATCCAAGTATCGGGAAAGGTATGGACTGAAAATCAAGCAAGGGTTAGTCTAAGATTGGAAAATGCACGGTTTTAATCATGGGCTTAACTGAGGAGGGTACAAATGCAATCTTGGAGATTAATTAGCACGGTGTGATTTTAAACATACAAAGGAAGATTTTCCAAGTGAAGACACCTCCATTGGTGGCGTAGAGCCTCCTTAAAGCTCTCTAGAAGATGGAGAATGAATCCTGGAAACTACAACTTATCTTAATTGTAATTATCTTAAGTATCTAGATTTATTCTTCTATGGTATTTTGTAAGCCTCCTATTGGTCCCATTGCCCCAATAATGTAGCAGCTAGTCCCCATTTAGTTTGGTTTTTATAGAGCCAATCACCTCTATGAAAATTCAAACTTAATGAATGACATGAGAGCTTGAAGCTTGATGCTTTTCTCAAAATCTCAAAACCTTCATTTTTCTAAGAAAGGTGCTGATTTGAGTTCATCCCTTTAATATAACCCTTGCTGCTAAGGCTTTAAAGGGTTAAAAGGTAGGTTGATTTAATCTAGCTGGTGGTCCAACCTTTAGCCTAGATATATGCTCTTTGATTTATTTCTTGGTTATATACTTCAAGTATAGATTCCTATCTATTAGAGGTTTCCTTCTAATTGGGGATTCAGTCTCTTGGTTCATTTTCAAAAAGATTGGTCTTCAATATCCATCGGGATCATCTACAAAGATTTCTCACATGTATTTGGTCAAATGGAATCCACTACACATCACAAGGTGACTTAGCATGCACATTAAAAGTATCGTACAACAAGTCTTGCATGTTGTCATTTGCTCATGCATTATATAATGTCATTGTGCAGACTTTCTTGTGAATTTTTCACTCATTCAAAAGATTATGAAGTTTTCCATGTAAACCTTTCCATTTTTTCGGAGGAGGTACATGACAAAAGTTTAAAATCTTGATATCTAATTTCTACCTGTCCTCAATATAATGGGTTGTTAAAGAGACACTATAAGAAAAGATGGCATTTATGAAAGGGAAAATTGTCGTAGATGACTTCAAATCCTGGCATAAAAGCCTTTTATAATAGGAAAAATGTCCCATTGCAGATGTGATGAATAGAAAAGATCTTTTACACCACCCCCATCCTAATAGTTCATGGCATCTTTTATGAGGGCCGTTAGCTTCAACACTTATTAGTTTTGATACAAATCCTAGAAGGTCATAGCTTCAAGACTAATTAGTTTCAATATAAATCATTCCTATGCATATGAGGTTGCAAAGTATTAGCCTGTAAACTAATTAGTTTCCATACACAACCGAAAAGTTCAAGTGTATATGCATGGTAGTGATAACTATAAAACTAGTTAGTTTTTATATAAGACCTCAAAAGTTCCATTGCATAAGAGGCTTCCCTCAAAAACTATAAGCGTTTTCTGAAAAATAAAATGAACTGCCCTGCTTCATCAATCCAAATGCTGCCATCTATAATAGACAAGTATAAGGGAAACCAAGATTAATCGTAAAAAGTTTAACATGTATGATCCACATCCAGCAAAATATACATCCTTTACTATGGTGAATGATTTTAATCATTAAGGATAGAAGGGAAATATATGGGAATAGCGTGTCCAATTGCTCGAGGTTGTAATATATAAAAAAATTTGGTTGCAATACTTACAAAAGACAAAATGTTTATTTGATTTCAATCAATGTTATAAGGGCCCCTTAACTTACCTCTTGATAAATCTCTAATTTCACTGTTTTTAACCCTTAATTTTACCAATCTTCCCAATGTGTTTCTTTAATTTTGTGGAGGATTTGATCATATGTCCTTCTCTTTGCTCGTAATTCTTTTATTTGGATTAATTTTCCTTTTTGTAGGTATTTTGGTCTCAATTGGAAGGAATTCTACATCTATCAAGACATAGATGAGCAAGGAAGCGATGTTTCGCCAAGGGAATTTCAAAGTTGATAGCTGGGGTCAAAGCTTGAAGAATTAAAGTAAAAGCTTCTATATGTCCAGTCGTGCATTTGATTATGGCCATGCAAAATCACAATTTGAGTTGAAAAAGTGCACGGCCAGGTGTGCAGATTATGCATGGCATCTGTTAAAGGCAGAAAGTTCATGCAGGAGTTTACAATCGACCGTGTCTTTTGAGGTGAAAATTCTCCCATGTGTCGAAGCATGGTCATGCAGTATACAACTTTCAGAATTATCTAGCTGTTTTGAGGAAGTTAATTAGGGACATTTTTTGTCACCTTTTTAGAGAGCATTCTTCTTAGGATGAAATTAGGTTTTGTGAGGGGGACTTTAAAACTTTTTTTGGCTTTGATTTGTGGATTGATTGAAGATTGAATTTGTGATTCACACTAGCAACTGATTCAAGTTTGCATGTCTTATCTTCCTCTCTATAATTTCAATTCAACTATATATATTCAGCCATGTTCATCAAATTAGGGTTAAGAATTATGATTATGAATATATGTAAAGGCTAAAACTCCAATCTAGGTTTAGGAATAGCCTCTATTATGCTCAATTGAATCATGCTCTATGTTTTTGTCAATTGTGCCCATATCTATGTATTGGATTCTCACTCAGCACACCAGGTGTTTGATGAATGTCTCGAAAGAGATTTATTTCATTAGTTATAATCAAGGTCTAGGAGATTAACAAAAGTTGAGTCCTTTATCTAGTGTGACTTTATAAGCGTTGAATATCTTGATTTGAAAATAATTAAGGTTTTGATTGGAAATTTTGATTACTCAATTTCGTGGCTTTGATGATTCTAGTTTTATGAAAATAGGTAATCAGGATTTATTTGTCGCTCTAACAATCATCGAAAGAAGGCATGGATGTGCTTTCAATTTGTGACCATTCCAATTCAATCATTTGTATGGGCAGGTTTGCATGATTTAGTTAGTGATTCGCAAAACATAATAGTGTGGCCAACCCCAAACTAGGATCCTTATAAACTATTGATTTTAGATAAATTTTCCAACATGCAATAGAATAGAACTGTTTTCAATAATTGTCAACCTACGTGAATATTTGCCTAGATTGAGTGCTAAAAGTCAGGTTAGTAGTTGAAATTGAGTTCCTTATGGACATAACTCGTACTTTCCAATTACTAGCTACAGTTACACCGTGCACTTGCGGTAATTTTAGACAACAAGATTTTGGCGTCGCCACCAGGGAGCTTATCTATTTCAACATCAGATTTAGATTAGGCTTTTTCTTTTCCTTTCTTTTTTTTGTTTTTCTTTATCCTTATTTGGACCTGCTTACACTTGGTATAGTTCTTACTTTGTCTACACAGACGTAGTCAAGGAAATCAAAACCTTATTCCCTTTGATCTAGAGATCGGAGGTACTATGTAAGCAAAGCGGCGCCCAAAAAAGAAGAAAATAGAGGTTGTAATGGTTGGAAGGGATAACAGGGTTCTACGAGATTATGTAATATCGCAATCATCGGGTATCACTTCATCCATAGTGAATCCAACTACTAAGGCATTCAGTGTTAAGCTGCAACCCCCCTTATCTCCTTCATGAAGAAAGACCAGTTAGGTGGGCACCCCTATGAGAACCCAAAACATCCATCTTCACAATTTCCTTGCGAAGTGCGATACAATCAAAGTCAACTGGATACCCACTAATGCTATTCGACTAAGGCTCTTCCTATTCTCCTTAGAGGATAGAGCTAGGGATTGGCTTGAGAATAAGGAGATAAATGCCTTTACCTCTTAGGAGCACTCTCTAAGGCTCTCTTGAGCAACTATTTTCCACCAGGAAAGACCGCCAAATTGAGGGCAGGCAATACTTCGTTCACTCAACTACATGGCCAGTCCTTATATGAAGCTAAGGAGAGATTCAAGGATCTTCAATGCCAATGTCCACATCATGGTGTCCCTGATTGACTCCTGGCCCATACTTTCTACAATGGCCTAGATTATACTCTGAAGATGTCCATTGATGTTACACCTAGGGGTGCTCTCATGGGAAAATCAATTGATGATGCGAGGGCTGTAGTAGAAGATATGGCCACCAACAACTACTACTGGTCAAGTGTGAGAGCCACATTAAAAAGAAGTACTGGTAAATGTGATATTGATGTTGTGGATATACTTGCCAGCAAGGTTGATGATCTTGCTCAAAGATTTGATAGGATAAGGCTCCTAATGTGAGTAGCTTATCTGGTATAGTTTATGAGGTAGCGATTATTTGTTCGATTTGTGGCATTCAAGGGCACATGGCTGCTGATTGTTACGCCACCTTCCCAGTAATTTATCAGGCTAATGCTATGCAAAGTTTTAACACATGCCCATAAGATAACCCCTACTCAAACACTTATAACCCCAGATGGAGAAACCACCTGAATTTCTCCTACTGCAATAACCCCTTGCCTCCTAATGACGTTCAACCCCTAGGATTTTATACAAAGCACCCTAAAACCTACCCTCCCAACCCCTCAACAAAAATCCAATCTAGAAAGTCTCGTGGAATGCTTTATCCATACTCAGACTAAGACTAATGAAAGCCTCGGTGGGTAAGTCAATCACCGAAATTCTAAATTTGAGACTATGAACACTCACCAAAAAAGGACGGAAAACCAAATTGCTCAAATTGCGGAGTAAGTGAGCAATTTATCTAGACCCTAGGGACACGTACAAAGTGAACCCGAGACCAACCCTAGGGGTCAGATGAATGTTATTACTCTGAATAGTGGAAAGGAGCTAGAGGGTCCCAAAATGTCCATAGGAGAGGACACGAGATAGATGGAGGAAGAGGATAGTACTAAGAAGCAAGTTTCAATTGAAACTCTAAATGAGAGGGTGAAGGTTAAGAAGACAAAGGAAGTTTGAGCTGAGAATATTTTCCTTCCAGTGAAGGCTTATAAGCCTCATGTTCCATATCTTTAAAGGCTAGTAAAGGCTAGAGATGAACAAAAGTATGAGAAATTCCTCAAGATACTGAAAAAGTTCCGCATTAACATTCCCTTTTTGGAGGCTATCGTTGACATGCCATTCTATGTAAAATTTTGAAGGATTTGCTCTCTAACAAAGGGAAGTTAGTACGTGATCTTGGAGCTAGTGCGAGCCTCATGCCATACTCCATCTATAGGAAGCTGCAAGTGGGAGACTTGAAGCCTACTACCATCTCATTGCAGCTTGCTGATAGATCTATTCAGTACCCCGTTGGTATTATAGAAGACGTCCCCTTGCAGGTGGAAAAGCTATTTATTCAATGTGATTTCATTGTCATGGAAATGGAAGAAGACTCTCATATCTCTATCATCCCAAGGGGACCCTTTTGGGCAACAACGGGAGCCATGATTGATGTCAAGCATGGCAAACTTTGCATTCAAGTAGGAGACGAGAACGTAGAACTTAGCAAGGAAGACTTGCCATTTTAGGGAGGACACTCTAGAGGTTGTTATGAATGATTATGATATGTCTAAATAACAAGCACGAAAAAAGTAGGAGTATGCTAGACTCCTCACCACATCTACTGCCTACACATGTAGGTAATGCCCCAAGGAGGTTCTTAATGTGGAGTTTCAAGCCTCTTGGGAGGGGCAGAAGTGCACACTAAAGGTAGAGTTAAAGCCTCTACCTCCCCATCCCAAGTATGAATCTCTTGACCCTGGTCACTAGTTCCTTGTTATTGTCAATGCTAAGCTGGATGGGTCCCAACTTGAAAAACTATTAGAAGTGCTCCAGAAGAATAGGTGTGGCATAGGCCATAGCATTGATGATATCAAGGGACTTAGTCCTTCACTTTGCATGCATCGAATCTTTCTTGATGAAGGTCATAAACCCTATAGACAACCTCAACGACGTTTAAATCTGAATATGCAAGAGGTTGTGAAAAAAGAGGTTATCAAGCTACTTAACACTGGGATCATCTATCCTATCTCAAATAGTGAATAAGTGCGTCCATTCCAGGTAGTGCCCAAAAGGTGGTATGATCGTCATTAAGAATGAGCATGATGAGCTCATCTCTACTAGGGTTATCACTAGGCGGTGCATGTGGATTGATTGTCATAAATTGAATCAAGCCATCTAGAAAGATTAAATCCCCATTCCCTTTAATGACCAGATGCTAGCACGATTAACTAGGAATTCCTTCTTCTGTTATTTGGATAGCTACTCAAGTTTTTTTTCTGAATTCCTATCTATCAAAGTGATCAAGAGAAAGCCACCTTTACATGCCCTCACAGCACCTTCGCTTATCGGATGAAGCCTTTTGGGTTATGTAATTCCACTACCAGTTTTCAATGCTGTATGACTACCATCTTCTCTGATTTCATCTATATCATCATAGAGGTATTAATGGA
>NCQV01072959.1:8043-21640 GCA_002740545.1 Lophocereus schottii
ACACACACACACACATATATATATATATATATATATACACACACATACATATATATATATACACATATATATATATTAATTAAATTTATATAATATCACTAATTAATGATTGAGATGAAACATATTCACATAACATATCATATAAAACATATTTATACAACTTATTGTGATATAAAACATAGGCAAATATTAATCGAGAGTAAATTATACAGAACACATCCATATAATATTACAAATGTAAATAAAAAATGGAACAAATTCAAGTAAAACTTCTCAATATAATACAAAACATATATTCAAATATTGCTAGCAAATTATTAATAGAATGTATTCATATAATATTGTGAACTTAAATTTCATGAAACGGATTCATGAAATAATCACATATCATATGTATCCAATAATGACATGAAGATCATTCAAATAACATTTTACATTTTAAGTTACATGAAACAAATTCATATAATATCAATATAAAACACAATATTATGTCCAATATAACACACGATGAAACTTATTAACGTAATAATATGAAATAAATAAAAATGTCAAACACAATATTATATAAAACTTATTTAGATAATATCACTTGTAATATGAAACAAATTCATATAAATTACAATCCAATTGATTATAAGTCACTTATCATGAAATTTTATAATTTCGGGTTGGTTCATATAAAACAAATTTATATAACACATTTACATATAGTATTCAACATTAAACATATTAATGTTTTTATAACAAGTTCATGTTCTCTTGATCAAAACTAATTCGAAATTTCAATTCAACTAAGGAACTGATTACATGCAACATATCATATGAACTTGTACAAAATCATAAATCAACATGTCATGTTTCAGTAACCACCTCAATAAAGAACTAAGCGATTTGGTTAAAAGCGAAATACAAAAAACTTTAAATAAATCCTAAATATCCACCCGAGATCCCTCCCCCACCCTTTTTTTATCAGCCTTTAGCCTCCACAAGATGCATTTAATTGGGGCTATGCTGTCTCTCTCTACATTCCAACCCAAAGTCTCGATGAAACTCTCTCTCTCTTCCAGACCTTTCATTATGGCCTTTCCAGAGGCTTCACTGATCCCATCTTTCTCCACTCTCTCCACACCACCAGCCTTCAGACCTGCAGTATGCCTCGGTCTTATCTCAAACAATAGGCATCGCAGCTGACTCCCTCAAAAACGATCGACAAATGCAACCCAAGGGATGACCCTGCCACCCTCATCACCGCCTAGTCGAAGCCCATAGCTTCAACTAATTGCCAATCCGGCCAAACAATCATGCACGCGAGTAGATCAGCTGTTGATGAGTCAACTAACACTGTCCACTCACTTAACTCACCCCTCATGGTGGCGGCGCATGAACTTCACGTAGGGCCTATTTAGGGATTTTGCAAGGTTTTTTCAACAAGAAGGCATAGATCAACGGGTGATATTGGTTTTACGAGGAAGAAAATAATTGAGTTGTCTTTGTTGGCGGAGGGTGTCACAGATGCACCACCCTTCTAGGTGGATTTGATGAGTTTTAGGTATGACTTTTACCATTTTAATTTTTAATTAGGGTTCATGGGTTGGCTTAAACTCAAGGGTCGTTAGCTGGGGGGGACATTCTGGAAAGTCATGGCCTCCATCAGGCAAGTCGGGGACGGAGATCTAAGGTTAGGTGTGAGAGTCCAAAACTGCATCACACAAATGCAGTATGGGGTCCAGGGGTCAGGGTCGTCTTAATTTGAGGCATCTGTCACAAACAAAACTAAAGCATGTTAACATAGATTCATGTTGTATTAACATATAGAATTGCCTTATCTGAGTAGCAAGACAACATGAGGCATTTCATCTTTAGCAGATTAGCATGAGTCTCAATTTTTGCATAATTTCATATCAGCCAGAATAGTATCACACATAACATCAATATAATTAAAAACAAAGATCTAGGGCAACATGAATCTACTGGGGCTAGCATCAAACAGGCAAGGCTATGATACCACTGTTTGATAATTAGGACTTACCTTGATGTGCAAGCTTTGCCCGGGTCCTGCCTGCTGATTGTTATCCACGAAGAGGTGGCTAATAGAGTCATTATAAAACATCACATGCCAAACCCAAACCTAGTGGATGGTAGGATTAACGCGAGATACCAGAGAGAATATAGTTGTGGAGATGTTGTGTTCAAGTGTTGTCCATCTCCGGCTAATATAATCTCTTATTAATAATAGCACTAAGCCTTGTAAATTGATCAGATGGCTAATGCAAGATCATTAATCAACTTGTAACAGCCCACTTAATGTGGGTGATGAATGTGACTGTTACACTAAGTCAACAAGCCTAAATTGGTACGAATATGACAAAACTATTTCTGAGGATTACGCTTGTCTAAGAAGCACAAAAAAAAGACTCCTTCAATTCCATCAAAAATGATAGTTTATTAAGAATAATACATATTTTCAATAAAAGAGACCAATACCTATTAAAGATAGTATTGTTATTGATTTTTTTAAAACGTTTGGACAAGCAAATTTTCTTAAATCTTAAAAGCTAGCTTTATTACATTTTGTGCATATTTTTCATGTTCATTTTGTAATTTGAAAAATTAAAAATCATTTAAAAATTGAAGTTCTAAATAGTACTAATTTCTACCTGTACGTTGCACTAAAAATTAAAAGTTAAAAAAAAAATCAATGCATAATACGAAGATCTAATCCATGTAAATGTTTAGCAAATATGTATGGAACAATTATCTACCATGTCTTGCACCGCAATTGAATTTTTCTAACAAAATTCATAACTTGAAAGTGTCAACAAATTAAATGCATTCAAATTAAAATTTATAAGGTACAAGTGGAAGTATTCAACAATTATAAAATCCTTCGTAGAAGTAACCTTGATAGCTACTGTTAACATCATGATAGTTAATAAATTATCAAATGAAATTTGTAGCGATCAAATTTGTTATATATAAATTCTTTGCCATGTTGTTCAACTAGAAATTATGATATTTTATGCGCTTTTATTATCTAATAATTGCTCGAAATAAATTAGTAGATTAGAATTTTAATGTACGTTTTTTTATTTTGTAGGAATTGGAAAATTTGGAAGAATAAATAACTAGCTCAATGATTGGATCAAGAGAAACGAAAAAAAGAAGAAGATCAAGCCCAGCTCAGCAGCCCATATGCCCAAGGCCTAGCCAAATGGTTTTCCCCCTTTTCCTAGACTCCGTCTCTCCATTTCTCTCCATAGCGGGCCAACCCAGGTGCATGACTCACTCCTTCCCATCTTCCCTTATTCTTTCCCATGCCAGGCCTATTCTTTAAGTTGTTTCCGTGGCCCTATTCGCCCAGGCAAATTCCCCTCCTTTTCTTCATTTTATGGGCCGGCCTGCTCTCTTGTTTTCCATATCAAGCTCCTGCGTCCCATACCAAGTTCACAGTTTTCCCCATCTCTTCTATTGATGTTATGTTCACTCTCTCTCAGCTGCGTCCCATACGAAGCTCCTGCGTCCCAAACTTTGGATGCTGCTTAATCTCCTCTCCCAGCTGCTGCCGTTATCTTCACTCTCTCTCTCCTCACCATTTACTCCTTCATCATCACTATCATCAATTCGGCGGTTTCAAGGATTTATTTTGAGAATTAATTGAAGCAATGAAGGAGGATGAAGGTGTGAATTGAAGCTACAAAAATGGACGGTAGAGAGAGGGTAGCAGTAGGAGTAGCAGTAGTTTAGTATTACTGGATTTCCTTCTCTTCCCTTTTGTTTCCTTAAACAATTTCAGATTCAATTGTAGCCTCTCAAGTTTCTATAATTCACTTCGATTTAGTTGAATTCGCGTAGAATTTTTCATACCATGTTGAAATTTTGAGTGACTTATTCAAATCTTGGTTTTAAGCACTTTTGTTATTTGCCTTATGCCATTATTGGAGCTTTGGACTTTAGGATTGCAAGTTGGTGTTGTAGATAGTGAAGTTTTGTCCATCATTCTCATTTTGGCTGATTTTTAGGAATGCAATTTCATATTAACCTTACGTAATATGAGTTTAGTTGTAATGACCTAAATTCATAAATCATCCCTATGGATTGACCACTGTAAGTGCTACGACGATAACCGTACGCTTGTGGATATCACAACAAGTTTTTAACGCTGTTGCCTGAAATGAATTTGTAAAATTAGGTTGTATTGAGTCATAGTTGCGTCATTTTTGAGTCATTTTCATTTTTTATTTCTTTTTTTTTTTGATTTTGTGTGTGCTTGTTTAGTTTTAGTTGCATTAGATTATTTTAGTTTAGATTATTTTTGATTTTTGATTTGAGTTAGTATTTTGATTTTGATTTTGTTTTTGTTTTGGGATCAATCTAATATGATTTTTAGTGTTTGTTTTACTGTTGAAAAATAGTACTAACTGATCTGATGTGGGTTGTGCAGAAACAAATCAGAAACCAGAAAATAGAACCATTCTAGTGTAGGTTTTTCTAGGATTTTTAGATTCTGACTAAACTATTTGGAGTAGTTTTGGTCTGAATTTTTTTATGCTGATATTTTTTGTGGATTTTGCATGATTTTCAGAGTCTAGGTGAATTTTTCTAAAAGTTTTAAGACCTTCTGGAATTTTCTGTAACTTTTGGAACTAATTTTCTATTTGAAATTTCTGCACAGTTCAAGGACAAAAAGAAACTCAAAAAAAAAAAATATATTCATGTCCCTTGTGATTGTGTTGAATTTACTGTATATAGAGTTCTAATTTTAGGAGTTTTATTTTCTGTTTTATTTTATTTTTAGTTTTGACTGGTTTTAGGTTTGCATATTTTCTGTAATTGTGCGTTTAGAATTAGAAAGAGAAATGATGCTTGTGCTTAGTGTTTGGGACTGTTTACACTTTTTTGTGTTAAGTTACTTCTTGTTGTTTAAGTCTTTTAGGTCTTTCTTTTCTTTCTGTAAGATATTTTTTTTTTTAGGTTATTTTGTTTTGTTAACTTAGTTACTTTAGTGTCGTGTTTTTATTTTAGTCATTATTTTATAATTAGTGTCACAAAGTCATTGATTGGTTATTCCTTTTCCATAAACAATCACAAGTCCTAAAAAAATTGAAAAAATTCTTGAATTGAAAAACAAAAAAAAAAAAGTTTTAAGAATGCCAGTTTTTCATTTCCCACAATTTGAGCATGAATCTTTCTGGAGCTATTTATCGAGACTTAATTATTATCGTGCTCAATTGAATCAAACTTTCGAAAAATGAAAAATTTGTGAGGTCATTGTTATGGGTCTAAATATTAAATCTCTAGATTCTGTTGAGCCTATGTGTCCTAGAGGTTTACTGGGATTGTTATCTAGAACTAAAGATGAGGTATGTGATTTCTTTGAAAAACTAGCTTGGGATACTTATGAGTTTGAACAAGCTAAAGAGCCCTTAAGATACCCACTCATGGCGAGTATATTTTTCATGCTAATCCTAACCTACGGGATCACTTCAGGAACTCAAATGACCCATTTTATGCTTGTGTGCCTCCTGTTTTGTGTGAACACTATGAGTCTTCTGATTATGATACTTGTGATTGTCCATATTGTGATTATGTTGACACTACCTGTGCAAGTATTGAAAAGAACTTAAATGAAATGACTCATAAAATGTTAGAGACTATGAAAGAGAGAATTATTGAATGTTCTCACTGTTTCAGTCGTCATAGGGAGGATACTAAGTTGTAGCCTGACTCTAGTTTAGGATCTCCTGAACCTAAAGTTAGTCTTTATGATGATTTTGAATCCTCTTATCTTACTAGGCATAACTTGAATGATGATATGCCTTTGCCTAGCCTAGGATAAGAAAGTGACCCCCTCTGTCTCTATCCCCTGATCTTGCACCTGAATCTAGCTCATCTAAGGACGCCACTGAGGATTTCCTAGTTTCTATCATCCCACCCACCACTTTGAATAATTCTTTTGAGTTTAAGGAGGGTAGAATCCGAGAGACCTAGTGAGTCATATATGAGCATCATGACTGAAGTTGAGCCTCGTGATTTAGATGACTCAGAAGATATTTCACAGGAGTCATGTGAGGAGGAAGATGAGCCCACTAATTTGGAATTTGATGCTAATGTTCTCTATGTGGAATATAAATCTTTTTCATGTGAGTTTGATATCAATGTGGGTTTGGATGAGGATCTGTGTATTGAATACGAGTCATTCTCTTTTGACCCTGTAACACATGATCTCCTCTTTGATTCTCACAGATCCGAATTTGGTGAGTCTGAGGCCATTGTCACTGAGCATTTTGATTTAGACTAGACTTTAGCCCATTTTGATATTAAGAGACTTATGGATTTAGGACCCACTATTTTGTATAGACCGCACATTCCTACCGACAACATTTTTAGGTATCTATTTCCTGATTGAGTCCAACTATTTGATAAGTTAAAGCGGGCCCTTACTTGTTCTGCATTGATATATTGGATGTACTCTTTCTGACATCAACTCTTTAATTTTCATTATAATCTTATTGAGAGCTGTTCTTGCTAGTTTGATAAGCTACTTTGTGCTCTAATGGGTTTTAATTTGAGTAGCATTATTTAACTTGAAGTGGAGTGGCTGATGGTCCATGGGTCTCTATCTAAACAGATTTCAAGAGGCTATAGCTCAAGTGTACTTTTGCACTTGACTTGGTATAATCGTCCTCTTTATTCTCTTTCATTTTTCTTTTGTATATATTTATTGTTTTATTTTATTGTCTTCTTTTTGAGTTTTAGCGTCTTGTCATATTTCTTCCCTTTTGAGTCTTCTTTTCTTTTTGTATATACATTTTTATTTTTAACGTTTATGTTATTTTTCACTTCCAATGAGGACATTGTCCGATTTAGGTGTGAGGGTAGGGAAACTTTGTTAAAAATTGAAACTTTAAAAATTCAAAAGGATTTTTGTTTTGTTTTGGGGAATATATGTGTGTTGTTTCTGATTGACTATGTTCTCTTGTATCTTAGTATTAGATTGCATATAGATCTAGTGTGCATTGATAGAACTTAGTTCTAAAAAGGTGATGTTTATGCTTGATCCTAAACCCCGACATTATTTCTGAAGCAAGCTTGACTTTGGTAGATGAACCTGTCAGGTTTTGTGCGTTAAAGACTAATTCATCATTTTAGTCTCACATTTTTCTTTCATGTGTGTCTCTTCCATGATTACATCTCTAGAACTTATTTTGAATCTCTTTGCAATCATGTTTAGCATATGCATTATAATAATATGATAGAGGCATTCTTTGTTTTTGCAAGCTACACAGCCATATTGCCACCTTGATTTGAAATGTTTTTATCCTTTGCTTACCCTTTAGAGCCTTGACTGTTTTTGTTGTAAACCCTTCATTTTACCCATTGGTCTAAATACATTTCCTATGGCTAAGCCAAGATTATTGGAGCAACACTTCCTTATTTGGTGTGTAGCTTCTAGGTGTTATTGTTGGTTGATTTAGGCTCTATGATGGGATGTATCAGAGTGACCACTTGGAAATTGAGTTATATTACTTTTGTATATGCCATTCAGTCATTCTCTTAATGATAAAAACAAGAAAAAAAAGCAAAAAAAAAAAATGAAAAAAATGAAAAAGTTCCAATGGAAAAAAAAAGTTGAAAAAAAAAATCTCTCAAAAAATTCAAAACGTGTTGTGAATAAGAGTGATTGGCATGAATGTTGTCATTGTATGTACTCATTTCCAATGGTCTATTTTAGGGGGTGTATTCTTATTTTATGGTAAGTTTTGGGAGAGCATGTGGTCACTATAATAGGTATAAGTGTTGGTTGTTCATTAGCTATGACTTTTACCTTGTCATTTCCCAAATCGTTTGTTCCCCTCTTAACGCTTTACCCTTTGCCCCGTTATGACCCTGAAAGGTCCTCTTGATTATTATATTGTATATTGCATTTTAGTGGTGGAGAATCGACAATCTTAACAAGTATATGGTAGTTTGTTTGATTGAAAGAGAATTAAGTGAACCTTGTTATACTTTAAACATATGAGCAGGAGTGTTTCACATTTCCCTAAAGTGTTGTTCTACCAGTCGAGTTTGTACGTAATTTCTAAATGGGGTGAAAGACTGTGTATAGATGTCATTAATAGGGATTGAGAATTTCTAGATGCATATATTGTGTTTATACGTGATCTAATTCTTTGGTTGCTGGAGTGATGTGGTTCATTGGAATATGTATATATATTTTCCCTCAATGCTATATATACTTTGGAAAAAAAAAACCAAATAGATTTTGGATTTTCTGGCTTCTTTTTATAGATTTTGTAGGTATATCTTCTACAATCCCTCATGAAACCTTCCTCGTCCATTAGGTGGAACCTAGGAGTTTAAAGGACTTATTGCACATGCTAAGTGCAATCGTGATTTCTACGAAAGTGAATTAGGACTTTCTTTTTCTTTTTCCAGAACTTTTAGTTTTATTTTACTCGAGGATGAGTAAAACTTACATATGAGGTGTATTTGTTCACTCAGAAATTATGATATTTTATACCCTTTTATTATCTAATAATTACTCGAAATAAATTAGTAGCTTAGATTTTCAATGTACTTTTTTTTATTTTGTAGGAAATGGAAAAGTTAGAAAAATAAACAACTAGCTCAACGATTGGATCAATAAAAACGGAAAAAAAAACAAAGTCAGGCCCAACTCAGCAGCCCATACGCCCAAGGCCCAGCCAGGCAGTCCTCTCTTTTCCCAAACTCCCTCTCGCCATTTCTTTCCATAGTGGGCCAACCTAGTTGCGTGACTTAGTCCTTCCTCTCTTCCCTCATTCTTTTCCATGCCGGGCCTGTTCTTTAAGTTGTTTCCACAGCCCAATTCGCTCAGGTGCCTTCCCCACCTTTTCTCCATTTGGTGGGCCAGCCTGCTCTCTCATTTCCTAGATCAAGCACCCGTGGCCCACTTTTGCCCAGTCCGCAGCTTCCCTCTTCTCTCCTATCTTTTTCCCCTGCCAGACTGGCTTTTTTCTCTCTCGCTGGGCCAGCCCCGCCCGCCCCTCCTGTTCTTCCTTCATTTTTCTTGTTTCGGGCCAGGATCATTTATCCCGGTGCCTTCCCTCAGCCTTCATATCTCTCTCTCACTTAAAACCCATATGAGCCTCACGTGATCTTTCCTTCTCCCAGCCTGCTTCTTCTTCTTCTTCGTTTTCCCAGTATCGAAACCCAGAAACAACTCTGGATGCTGCTTCATCTCCTCCCCCAGCTGTTGCCTTTATCTTTTTCTCTCTCTCTCTCTTCACCATTTACTCCTTCATCAAGTCTGCAGTTTCAAGGGTTTATTTTGAGAATTAATTGAAGCAATGAAGGAGGATGAAGGCACGAATTGAAGCTACAAAAATGGATGGCAGGTAGGTAGTAGGGAGAGGGTAGTAGTAGAAGTAGCAGTAGTTTAGTATTACTAGATTTTCTTTTCTTCCCTTTCGCTTGCTTAAACAATTTCAGATTCAATTGTAGCCTCTCAAGTTTATATACTTCGCTTCGATTTAGTTGAATTCAAGTAGAATTTTTTGTAATGTGTTGAAATTTGGAGTGACTGGTTCAGATATGGGTTTTGAGCGCTTGTGCTACTTGCCTTATGCCATCACTGGAGCTTTAGAGTTTAGGATTGCAAGTTGGTGTTATAAACAATGAATTTTTGTCCATCATTCTCATTTTTGGCTGATTTTTAGGAATTCAATTTCGTACTAACCTTGCATATATGAGTTTAGTTATAATGACCTAAATTCATAAACCATCCATGTGGATCAACACCCTTAAGTGCTACAACAATAAACCGTACGCTTGCGGATTTCACAACACATATACTACTTTTTGGCTTTTCTAGAGAAACCATGAACTCTTGAGAATTTGTCATACATACTAAAAGAGTATTTGAAAGTATATAGAAAAAAGCGATCACAATCCCAATTTTAAGGGCCCAAAAAAAAAAAAAGAAATGAAGTATTTTTAAACTTTCATATAAAAGTGAAAAGAAAGGTATTCTAAATACCCCCAAACTCTACCAAATCCAATTTTTGGGACCCTAAAAAATAATAAATAAAGTTTTTAAAAGTTTTTTAAAAAGGGAGAAGAAAGGTATTTTACTTTTATTATAGCCAACCCTAATCTCCCTTTGAAGTGGCATTTTATCCACTTTACTNNTATGGAAAACTAACAAATACACGCAAATTGTCCTAGGATTAAATTTTTGAATAATTGAATGACACTTCAAAAGTATCATTAAATAATTGTTTGAAGTCCATGAGTTGATAAGCAAAAGACAAAAATTTCAATCGAACTCAAAAGATATGGCATAAGCAATAATGAAGACAGACTTGAGAGTATAAGCTTAATCAGCTCGTCGCAGAATATGATCCGACGGATTCCGACGGACTCTGATGGTAATTCCGACGGAAGACACCCGTTGGACATACTCTGGAGCACGGGCAGAATTGCACGGGCCAAATTTTCCGAAGGAATTTTCCGTCGGAAAATTGGCCTCTCCCAAAAAAAAAAAATTTTGACACAATTTTGTTTGTATTAAAGAAAACAATTTAATCATCACATAAACCATGAGATAAATAAAAGTAACAATGACCAAATATAAAGTTTTATATTTGAAAATAAAAATATGCTAAATTAAACATTAATCACGATAAACATTAATCACAATATCCATCAAACACAAATATCAACTGTTTTGGACCTACACGCAGGTCATACAAATTAATTAGAATAAGATAAATTTGTGAGATCATCGTCATTTTCGGAGTCCTCTTCATCATCGGGGTTTAAGTTGATTTGGTTGAAAGAACCTGCACTTTGTCAGTGGCGGCGGTACTGGCGGCGACAATACTTGGAAAAGCAAGACCGTAAAAAATATCAATTAACTTAACTATTCAGCTTTAAATAACAAATTAACTACCAAAATCACTTACCGTTTAATTTTCCGGCCTCCGAATTCTTCAAATCTCACTTTCTCCCTCTTCCTTCTCCTCCATCTCCCTCTCTTCGAACCAGAGCTTCTCTCTCTTCACTTGCAAATGACCGCGAAAAATACCCTCCACCAAACTTCAAAACACGGAAGATGCACCTCGTTAAATCTGCCCAGATATTCCGACGGAAAATCCGATGGCGACGATAGGTTCCAACGGAAATCCGTCGGAATTTCCGACGGAAAAAATTCCCGTCGGAGTTTCCGTCGGAAATTTGAAATTCCGTCGGCCTCCATTTCTTTTTCCGTTGGGCCTTCTGAATTTATCCCACGACCGTCTGAGGCGTCGCTTCTTAATTATAATACAAAATATTTGAATGTATAAAATAAATGTTGAAGTATAAACAATAATGAAGACATGAATGAGTTAGGGCAAATGGCTTAGCAATTGCGTTGATGGCATGCTTCTGTGACTGTTCTTCCGATTGTATTAGCAAGAAAATTGGCAGTTGAATTAGATTAGGAGAAATTGAAATGAAAAATGAAATGTACAGTTTTGTTTTTGGTTACCTACAGAAATAGCAACTATTGCCTCAAAAAAAGGAACTTTTTCCTTCTAATGAACTAATGTAATGACTTTAATAGCAAGTTCAACTTCACATTGAACCGGTGACAACGCTTCATGACAAAAACTCATGATTTCTCTAAATTATCATCTAATATGGCATATAATAAAAACTTACCTAGATAGATTCTAGTTTGAGGTTATGAATATAAAAAAATATATTTCTAAGGAACACGTTTGATTTTAAAAAAAAAACTCATTCAATTCTATCGAAAATGATAGTGTATTGAAAATAATACCTATCAAAAACAGTACTATAATTAATTTTTTTAAACATTTGAATGAGAAAATTTTCTTAAAAAAAGTCATTCAAAACGAGTAAATTTTCTTAAAAATCTTGAAACTTGCCTTTATTACATTTTGTGACTATTTTAGATTCTTCTTATAATTTAAAAAAATATTAAAAATTATTTAAAAATTGAAGTTCTAAATACTAATAATTTCTACCTATGTGTTGCATTGAAAGTTAAAAGTTAAAAAACAATCACTGTATAATACAAAGTTTTGGTCCATGTTAATGTTTCAAAAATATGTATAGAATAATTATCTACCCATTGTTGCACTGTAATTGAATTTTTCTAACACACTGCATAATTTGAAAATGAAATAAAATTAAATGCATTCAAATTAAAATTTATAAGGTACAATTGGAAGTATTCAATAATTTATTAAACCCTTCATAGATGTAACCTCAACAACTAATATTAAAAGAATGACAGTTAATAAGTTATCAAATGAAATTTGTACCTATCAAATTTGTCATATATCAATTCTTTGCCATATATTACTTTTGGACTTTCTAGAGAAACCGTGAGCTCTTGAGAATGTAACATACATACTAAAAGAGTAGTTTTAAAAAATATAGTAAAACGATATCACAAATCCAATTATAGGAACCCCAAAATATATATAAAGCGTTTTTAAAGTTTTGTTTAAAAAGCGAAAAGAAAGGTATTCTAAATTCCAATTGCAACTCCCAGAATCCAATTTTCACTTTTAAAAAAAAAAAGAAAAGAAAGGTAGTTTAAATTTTATTTTGCCCAAACAAACCCCCCTAAAAAACCTCCCTTTGAAGTGGCATTTAATCCACTTTAGTATTATGGAAAACTAGCACATACATGCAGATTGTCATATGATTAAATTTTTGAATAACTGAATGGTACTTTGAAAATATTATTGAATAATTATTCGAAGTCCATGAGTTAATAAGCAAAAGATAAAAATTTTAATCCAATTCGAAAGATTCGTTATAGGCAATAATGAAGACATGCTTGACAATATAAGCTTTCCAGAAAGTAATTATTTAGGCTCTGTTCTTTTCGTGGGTCAATCTACATTTACCAACCTCAACCCACTTCAACCTACTTCAATCTACTTCAACCCACCTGAAAAAAAAAAATACCAACTTCAACCCACTTCAACCTACTTCAACCCACTTCAACCCACCCCTTCATAATTTTAATAATTTGTAAAGTATCATATGAGATTTAGGGCCTGTTGTTTTCGTGAGTACATTGGGTGGGAAAAAAGGTGAATTCGGTTGAAGTAGGTTGAGGTAGGTTGAGGCAGGCTGAAGTTGGTATTTTTTTTTTTTGAGGTGGGTTGAAATATGTTGAACTAGATTGAAGTGGGTTGATGTAGGTTGAAGTGGATTGAAGTTGGTTTATTTTGTATGTGGTGGATTGGAGTGGGTTAAAATAACGAGAATCTGACTAATGTGTGATAATTTATGAAGTTATCGAAATTTGTGACGTTCATTCTTTTATATTTTTTATTTTTTATTGTTTATTGTTTATTTTGTATTTTGTGTTTTGTTTTTTTTTATTTTGTATTTTTTATTTTGTATTTTGTATTTTATTTTTATTTTTATTTTTATTTTTATTTTTATTTTTATTTTTATTTTTATTTTTATTTTTATTTTTTTATTTTTATTTTTATTTTTATTTTTTATTTTTTTAATTTTTTTATTTTTTATTTTTTATTTTTTATTTTTCTAATTTCTTGGTTCTTATTTTTTATTTTTTATTTTG
>NCQV01072977.1:0-15176 GCA_002740545.1 Lophocereus schottii
CTAAATATAAAGATTGCTCCTAATTCGTATAGGACTTTTGTCTATTTAAACCCCTTATGTAATCGAAATTAGCAGATTATGAAGAATTGATGTGAATTTGAATGAATCTTTGTGTGAGAATTTTGGTTCTGTGTGAGCTACCCTTTCCTATTGGAATTGCCCTCAAAGCATCTTCTGTCAATTATTCCCCTTTGTAAAAATTGCTCTGAGAGCGTCCTACATTAATATTTCAAAAGCAACATCCTTTCTAATTATAAAAGAGACAAAGACAACATACCATGAATATCCTAGCTCTGGGTTCAAAATGCGAAGAAAGAAATTATATTGTTGTGCCTACACTTTTTGTTTCCATGAAACTTGCAGCTCATGGATCCCTGATTTTCCCCTTTGTTGCACTCATTGGGCGTGACTTGCAATCTTATAATTGCTAATTATTGATTTAGGCTTTTTCCTGATATAATCAACAAATGTTAATCGGCATCTCACTAAAAGACTTGTTGGCCCTTCAGTACTAGAAAGCAAGTGCCCAAGAATCACAAGTAGGTAAGAATTTTGGTATTACCTAGGTCCTGACGCTTTCACATAGTATGGTTTCAATAGACGATTAACCAATTCTTTATAATAAAAAAAAAATAAAGTATTCAAATAAAACCTCCTGTAAATGCAAAAAAGAGATTTTTCAATTTTAACTACTGAATTGGAAAATACAATAATATTCTTCTTAAATTTTTCATGGATTATTAGATAGAACTAACTTGTCATAATCCTGCCGATGTAAGACACTCTAAGAGCAATTCATACAAAGGAAATAGTTGATGTAGAACATTCTAAGAGCAATTCTGACATGGAGAAAATTCATATAAAACTTTCAAGTATTCAATATTTCAATTCATTCAAATTGACTTTGCTAACACAAAATAAATGAGTTTAAATAGAGAAGAAACCTAAATCATTAAGGAAATAAATAGATAACCTAATCACGCAGATATTATTTTGCTAGCTAACATACGTAAAAGATGCTAAATTCTTAAAATATAAACTACAAAGATAATTAAATATCAAAATACTTCTGATATGCCAATATTGAGATACCCATACCTTTTTATTTCTTCTTTGTCCTTATCCTGCATCATTCTCTTGTGGTTGGAAAAAAAACTCGTCCTCGAGTTTTACACAAGGACAAAATGAAGAAAATCAGGCAAGAAACCAACTTCACAACGCTCCACAAATGGAAAAACTCCAATGCTTGCATCTTCTCCAAGAAAAGTAACAATGCAAGCAGTAGGTGTAACTTTTTGCCAACCAGGAGTTCATTAGGGATAAATGAATCAACATGCTCACTTGCTAGACTTGACATATGCACATGTTGAACTTTTGGATACCAAAACTAAATATCTTTAGTAGTTGGCATAGGTTTGCATTCATAAGTAGCTTTCTGACGCTCCTCATCTACTGTAGCATTACATGCATCACTTGCTATAATTTCTGCCCGTGGATGGCCATTGTGACCTTCATTCTCCTTATTGTGCATCATTGCATCCATAGAAGAAAGTATTTGTTGTAGTGGAATCTAAGATGCACATGCCTCCCACACTCTTTTACTCATAACTTGAGCAGTAGATGAGGGACAACCCATTCCCATACCTTGACTTCAAGAGAGTATGGAAATAAGTAACTCCAACAAAAGATCATCCGCTTCTTCAAGAATACCAACAAGGATAGACTCTATATGTGGAGGCAATGGAGGAGAATGATCATCTTTAATTGATGCTACAAGATGGTGGAAAAGATCCAAGACAAGAGCATCACATTCAAGGTCTAACAGCACCTCAAAGGACTTAACTTGAGACATCGATTCAAGTATGTGACGTCTCTTATGGTACGATTTATCATCACTATCAGGTAGGGTTTCAAAAGATGACACAATAACGCAAAAGGCTTTCTTCACTCAGCTGATCTTCAAAAGGGGAAGTCGGTGTTGTAATACAAATTAACTCAGAAAGGCAGGAGGCAATAGAAATCTAGACATGAAGATCAGCCTGATTGGTAAACACTTCTGAGATCAAAACTCCCTTCATAGGTGCTAGCGTATCTTGCATGGATTTTCAATATATTTGAGATAAAAGACTTCCAACTTTTTCCAACAACCCAATAAGGTCTTTGGAAGATAGTGGGAGAGTTAGCAATTGAGTTCCATCTTGCAAAAGTAGACTTGGAAGTTCCTGTTCTAACAACCATGCTGGTTTAAGCATCACAATGGCAACAAATCAGCAAGGCAGAGATACTGGGAATCTGAACAGTCCAAAGTAAATAGAGATCCTTGTATCTTTCCAAGTTCACCGGTACTGATCCAAGGCTCAAACCTTCTACAGCAGCAACCAAACTGAGAGCACATCCAACGCACGGCTCGTGAGCTAAAAAATGGCATTGGCTCGCGTGCGAGCCGCTCGTGGACGAACAGCAGCTGGATCATGCCTTGTAGCTCGTCGCCAGACTTTTCATGCTTTTTCCTTTTTTTTTTGGCCCAGATTTTTATTTTTCTCTTTTTTTGAGAGGAAAATTTTTTTGGCTGGGTAATTTCAACTTTTTCTATTGAATTTTTTTTGGGTTGGCCATGTTTTACTTTTGGACTCTTTTGGGTAGAAATTTTTTAATAAAATTTGATGAGTTTTTTTGTTTTTGCTTGAATTTTTTTTTCAAAGAAAGCCAAATTAATTTTTTTTGAGTTAGATAACCATAAATTATTTTTCAAAGATAGTTAAAAAATATTTATATTGATTTAAACAATGCCATTTTGGCAACAAAAAAAATAATAAAATATATTTAGTGGTGAGGTCCGTATGTACCATTTCAGAGAGGAAGGAATGTGAGCCAAAAAATTGGCTCATAAGCTGATGTTAGATCTCCACTGGTGACTCAACTCTGATGAGGTGACGGTGACAAACAGACAGCAACAATGGCAGCACAGCAGCACATGGACAGGAACAAGGGCTTGAACAGTAGTAGCTAAAAACAACCGCGACTTGGAGACGGCCAACGAGGACGGTTTCCCCGGAGAGAAGAGCCGGCGGGGGGGGGCACGGCACAGCCAAGAGGGTTTCGGCCCTCTCTGTCAAGGACCGAAGGTGCAATAGCCTTCAATTTGCAATCAAAGAACAATCGCAATTTAGGGTTTTCCGAACAAAGGCACTGAATCGAAGGTCGAATTTGAAGCTTTTTCTTGCAATTGTTGGAGCGTTTTCGAACGAAATGGGGAGAGTAACAGAGGGATGACATCAATTATGGGAGATTGGGATGGGTTGAGAGTGAATTGCGGAAAATTCGCAAGCTACGGTCAAGGTTTTGTAGATTTGTTGAACAATCAATTGAAGTATGTTTTGTTGTGATTCACCTCAATTGATCTGGGGCTTTTGGACGAAATTCGGCGGGTAATCAAGGGGTAGGATCAATTTTGGTGGATTGTCATAGGTAGAGGGTGAATTTGAGGGGCTAGGTTTGCGAAAATTGGAGATCTTGCAAATTAGGGAGATCTTGCAAATTAGGGTTGCAGTGGCTAGGTATGGTGGTGGTCGACCGGAGGTGGATAGTCATTGGGTGGTGGCAGGTGGTGGTGATAGTTGCATGCAGGGGTCGTTTGGCAGGTTTGCCTGCGAGGAGGGTTTGGGTTCCATCCGTTTTTCCTTTATTTTTTCCCTTCTAAAATATGACGTGAAGGGAAAGAGAATGGAATCCGAAAAGCAAACAAGCGGCAGGGGTCTAGGACTACGGTCAATTCGGGCTGATACCAAATTAATGTAGGATGTTTTAAGATTAATTTCTATGAAGGAAACAATAGATGTAGGATGCTTTAAGGGCAATTTTCATGTCGAGAAAATTCATACAAGAAATTTAAAATATTCAAGATTTCAATTCATTCGAGACCAACTCGCTAATACATAAACAAAAGAGTTTAAATAGAGAAAAAACCTAACACATTAAAGAAATAAATATATAACCTAATCATGAAGATATTATTCTGCTCACCAAGATACCAAAAAGATATCATATTCCTAAAATATAAACTAAGAAGATAATATAATATCAAAGTACTTCTCATATACCAATATTAAAATATACTCATATCTTTTTATTTCTTCTTTGTCCTCATCCTGCATTATCTACTTTCCTCAATCCTTAGTTTCTAGTTTGATCTGAGGCCAATACAATAATAGAGAAGAGAAACTCTATACTATTTGACAAATTTTCTATGTAAATAGAAATAAACGGTGTCTGGTTCAATATGGACAAGCAAGAAAAAGGAAGCAATTATCTCGTACTTCAGTAAGATGCATCATTTCACTGGTTAAAGCATACAACATTTATCTTCTCTTAGAAAGAATAAAAGGTCACTCAACCTGAAGGCAGAAAAGCAAATTTATGCATCAATTTGAGATCAAACAAGCACACTGGACACTGAGGCCAGGTTTCAGGTTGGAATCAACAGATTTCCAATAGCCATGAAGCTTATTATGGGCCTAAAAAACATGCACAACAATACAAGGCTTGCTGAAAAGAGATTTATTTTTAATTGTTGGTGAGTTGATGATTCATTTTGTTCTACACCATGAAGAAGTTTGTGTTTCGGTGTAAAAATGACAAGCTGCTCATAGTTTGTGCACCCTAAAATGTCAAATAACAAAACATAATTCTTGACTAAGAGAGTGGCTGAGATTGCCCAAGGAGCATTAGGGTTCGACACTTGTTGGATGCACTAAGTTGAGGAGAGTACCCAGACTTATTAGCTATGGGCCATTAGCAATAGTTAGTTGACATACTTCCAACAATGTTATGCATATTTTCATAAACTACTAAACCATCAGCTCCAGCCATATGAATAATTCGAAATTCAATGTTTCCATATAGTCCTCGATTTGAAAGCCATTGACTGCCAAATCAACCCAATTACCTATAGTTATCTTGAACTCTTTCAAAATCAGAAGGATTAGGTGGCAAATAATCTGAAGCATAATCATGATGTTTCCCACGACGATAAAAAGAAGTGCCCTTGACAGTATACATCAAATCTACACCATCTTCCTGTCAAAAACACCAAAACTATGCATGAGCTATGCAATAGATGAAAGGAAAATTTGCCAAGATTTCACAAACTAGGATATGAAAATTTGTAGAAAAATTATTTAGACAAGTAGGATTAAGCCGGCATTTTTCAATTATATTTGGGTAATTTGACTTCACAACTTTGAGTTTTATTGTAGATTTGTCGCATGATCCTATCCCCATCACATGAAAATCCACCTATCACATATCAGCCAGCAATAGTTATATGACCAGAAATATCCAGGTTGTACTAAACTGAGTGGAATACATGACCACGGTGAGAAGATGGCTAAATTTCAAATCAAGAGAAAAATGGCAGTAGTAGATCTCACATCTGATAGAAAAGACATGTTCCAGAATCACAAATTCCCTCAAAGGACTATTATCTAGTATGTAATAGTTCCCAAGTTTCTTTAATAAACAGTTTAGATCTGTAAGCTGCTATTGAATATGATGACTTCAGCTTAGGCGACAAGATAGCGGGCCAACTAATGCTAAGAATAATTTTGCAGCAACTAACAATCCATTCTTCAACCCACCCCACCTGCATCTGCCTCCAAAAATGGTAAACTATAAAGTTACAGCTGCCATATATGAAAATCAGGTTTGCATGAATCCCTATTATCAAATTTGATAAATGCTCCTATATGACCAAGTGGCACAAATCTTCAACATAGAAAATAAGAAACCCAATCGACACCCAAGGGTCCCGCTTAGACAGGGAGTGGGGGTTACGTGTGGCAGCCCAACTGCTGAATTATAGAAAAGCTGGTTCCTTTAGACCTTAGATTGAAAGCCATTGACTACTTACTACTAGATGCAGAGTGAGTGGAATACAGTTTAGAGAGACATTTTGCTCTAATCCACTACAGCCTCTGCACAAAAAATTGCCCAAAGTTCACACTGCAGCTGTCCAGAAATCCGAAACATAAAGAAAGTTTACATTCATTAATTCAGTTCCTGTAGTTTCTACTCTATTTTAAGCAAGAAAGTTAATCAAAAGCAGTAACTTATGTCAGTGCAGCTGCTTGCCAACATGGCACCTCAGGCAGTTCCATGACAGTGCTGCACTTCTTTTGTCTCCAAGTAGTGTTCCAATCTATTCTTTAGCCTCATTATTGAACAAGGAAAAGAAAACCAGGAAGACAACAAACATTTGGATGTAAATTTTAGAAATTCTGCCACTTTATGAAACAGTTGACATCCTCACAGAAGATATCTTATAGTCCTTTTACACCCTACACTCAGTGGTTCAACAGAATGCTATCACAAATGCATATCAAATACCCAAATGCATTGCTCACAAATAAGCAATATGAAGAAC
This sequence comes from Lophocereus schottii, assembly GCA_002740545.1. NCBI lineage: Eukaryota > Viridiplantae > Streptophyta > Magnoliopsida > Caryophyllales > Cactaceae > Lophocereus > Lophocereus schottii. The sequence continues at coordinate 6,422 of NCQV01072977.1, forward strand.
AGAAGGGGAAACAAAGGGAATGAGTCAGATAAAGAGATGGAGAGGCTCAGGGAGGGAGAGCATCCTACCAAGAACAAGAAATGACCCTTGTCATTAAACTTGCGGATCTCACAGTTTGGTATTAGACTACGAAGCCTTTCTCCTTCCTCTTGACTTGGAAATAATGGATCCCTTCCACTGCAAAGAGAGTCAGTTACTACGTAGATGCAATTTGAGTCACACACTGAAGCCTGAAATAAGGTAATACGACGATGCGTAACACTTTGCAACTATCATAACCCAAGGTAATTGAAATTAAGAAAGAAGCCAAACTAACCATGTATCATGGCCATGCCGTATAATATAATGAAGAATAAACATAAGACGTGGATCCCTAGAACTGTGAGAAGTAGAGAGGCTCTGTTCACCCCCACCCCCTCCCCCCCGCCAAAAAAAAAGAAAGAAAGAGAAAAAAGAATAGAGAGGCACTGTTTAAAAGACTCACAAAGAGATTTCCACAAGTTAGATTTGAAAGTGTACAAAACATTTGAATAAAAGGCCATGGAAGCTCTCATCATGAGTTCATTATCAGAATCAACTATTCATACCTGATCTCTATATGAATTTTGATTTAAGTCAAATTCATTCGTATGAAATCGGACTTGCATGAATCATACTAGACATAGACAATTTCTCATTGATGTGCTCACCTAAATCACAGCAGCTGATAAGTCAAAATCATGCAAATATGATTAGCATTTGTGTAATTCCAATATCAAAGTCAGTTCATTTCATGTGTAACAAAGATTTCAAGGTGACTCAAACAAGCAACCATGAGCAAGTGACCCAAAGTCCAAAAAGAACGAAATCAGATATCTCTGACTTTATGTCGGAGTATCTCAAACTCATAGTTAGGGATCTGACTGAAGGTCTCACTCTCATTAGAGTTACTACCCATATCACACTAAGGGCCTATTCTTTTTGTTGGGGCATAGGGGTTGGTAAATGGCTGAAGTTGGTCGAGATTGGCAAAAATGGGTTGAAGTTAGTTTTTTTTTTTTTTCCCTCTCGAAGTGGGTAAAAGTGGATTGAAATGGGTTGAAGTTTGTAAAAGTTGGTAAATTTTTTTTGGGTATGACGGGTAGAAGCTGGTTAATGTAAAAAAGTGGGAATAATTTTTTTTTGATTTAGTTTTTGGTATCATATTTCTCAGAATTTAAAAAGTAACTAAGATTTGGTAAATTTGATTGAATTTATTTTAATAATTTAATAAGTGTTGTTGTAAATGCTAATACGTTAACTTTTAAATTATTTATGACTTGTTGCATCAAAGAATAATTATTTATGATATTTTTTAATGTATCTATTGAGGGAATTTTTATACGTATAATTTTTTACATAATAATTTACTAATTACTACTTCAATACACCAACACAGATCAAAAAAAAAAAAAGAGACAAACTACAGGGTACTTTTTTGGTTGAAAACATAATTAACATGATAACTTACAAATTCTAAAAATTCCGCAAAAAATAGATGCAAATAATAAAACATCTCTTATAAGTTAAATGAATATTAAAAAATTGAACATACAAATGTTGTTCTCCATTTCAAAACAGTCATCTGAGTTGACATTGCGACTGCTCTTGTGAGAGACAATGAAAAATGCAGCAAAACGACTTTCATTTTTTTCTTTTTTTGATAAGGAAAAATATGTATATTAATATAGAAAGACAAAGAGACGGACGCAAAGAAAGCATCCTACATAAGACTACATACATCCTGTATACAAGCTATCCACAAGGTATAATGAGAAAAAGTTCCCCTTATACCAAAAATAAAGAGTCTTGACGAAATTGTCTTTTATCCCAAAAGTGTTGTATGCAAATGTTTACACAACTTTCTTACAATGCGATAATACGATGATTGATTGTTCCATTCCAATTATGCAACCCATGCATTTACAAAAACAAACACAATAATAGAACATCAACGACTAAGGTAGCTATACAACACCTTATCCTTCAGCACCAAGTCCACCATTGAGAGCTCGGGTCTCGGACACCCTCAAAGTCTTCTACCTAGGACAATCCACAAATTACCATACTGGCACCCTCTGGCCCAGCCCCACCTCCGTTCAGTGCCAGCCCCGTCTTTTGCCCTGCACTGAACAATGCTCCTAGACTATCGCTCTGAAAAGTACCTTTTCCTGGCAAGCATCCTGCCAACTCCCCTACTTACTTTAGGCCAGGCCCAAACCAATCCACCCGTCCACGTCATTGAGGTCAAGCCCACAAATTTTGGAAGCCCACCTCAACTTTCCAACCTTTTTTGCACACAAATTCAGACCATACAGAATCTTGGTCCACCTATCAATGTCATTAGCCTGAATTACCCCCTTCTAATGATTCACCAACTAGTACCACCCAAAAAAGCAATTTTAACTTTCATCCTATTTAGGCTCATGAAATATCAAGCACCTTCAAACGTAGTAATATTTTGTCCATACAAACTATGTCCCAACTAACCAACTTGTTACTTTAGAACTGCAAAACACACTAGGTGGACAGCCACTATTGCACATGAATAAAATCCTTCATTTAAGCGCCATATCGCAAATCAATGCATGCTCAAGTTGTCAATTAATTTACAAGATCAAGTGCAAATCTGAAAGGTGCAGAAAGCTTGTCTTATAGCCTGCGGCGTTGATGAAAAGCCAGGGTTGGATTCCCATGAGACATTTAGTACATTGGTCAAATTTACCACCGTTCATCTCATTCGATTATTAGTCCTCACCTATAATTGACCCACAGATCTTGTTGATGTTGATGATGTGTTCCTATAATGGTGACTTTACTAAGGTTGTTTCTGTTAACCAACCACGAGGTTTTTTCCATCCTAACTAGTCTGAGGAATACATTGACGGCTAAAACTAAGGTCTTAAGGCAGGGTTTTTCGTCTTCCATGGGCTTCACCAGCACCATTAATTCCTCCATGTTTGTTTATAAGTGAGCCCCACAACTCTCTGTTCATTTTTGTCATATAGATTGTTCACATGTGACTTTCCTGCCTTGCGATATCAACTTCTTCATATGTTGTCTATCTACTTTCCCATAAAAAAAACTCTTGCGATCTACATTCTCTTCTAGGATACAGGTTGTGTGAACTCCCAACCATCTTTTTCTTCCCTAAACCAAATATATTCATGGCTTCCTCCCAGAATCCAACCTCCATACATCAAAATCCATTTGTACACCAACCTAACCTCCAGAACATTATCATACGAGTTCCTTTGCTGATGCAATTGAAAATCATCTCATTGTAGGTATTCGGCAATGACTAGGCCAGATTGTGTTAATGTGGAATCTTGCACCTCGTACAATTCATCTTGTTGTAGTGAAGTGTAATTTCGCAGTTAGAAGAGCTAGGCATTGTCTGATGTTACAAAGAGCCAAACATAATTTGCTGGTGATACCCTATCCAGATGTAGATTGGCAAGTTGATTAGGCTTGTGTGTTATTCAGACATCTTACGTTCTATCACAAGCTATGTACTGTCTTGGCCCTGACCTAATCTCCTCATCTAGGGGCTTTTAGGAAACAGCCTACAGTTTCTAAGTCTTTGATAAATCCATGGACACTGCTACACAGTTAGTGGTGCGCTTAGATTTGTTACATTTTTTCTCAACCTCCCACCTGTAAAGGTATTTTAAAAAAATGCCAGTGAGTGCCAATCCCGTTATCCGTAGTATAGCAAGCATATCAAAGTTGACCACCATTTTGTCTGGGAGCAAGTTGCACACAGAAGGTCAGTGTTCAGTCCACAACTATCAGGTGTGGATTAGATGATATTATAGCTGAGCAATTATTGTATCTCAAATCTAAAATTCCTATGCATCTTCCCAAAAGGGCATATTAGAAAAAATCCATATGTTACATTGTAAAATTTTCTCTCTTTTAGTCCTCCTTCGTGTCAAACTCTATTTATGACCTTGTGTATAATGAATGCCAAACATCGTATTGGGTTTAAGCCTTTCAGTTTTATTCACAGGATAATTAGGGGAATATAAGTCATATTATGATTCAAAAGCAGTATTGCCTATAATTTATCTGCAACTACTCAGCTGTAAATGTATCTTTGTTATGCGCCGCGGGTGGGGCCATTGTCAGGGATTCCTGACGAGTAAAATATGGTTCTGCTTATTCGAATTGATCTTTTCTAATTCCCAATTCTTGCTCTTTGTCTAGACTTTTAAACTTGTTTTTTTCTGAGTTGCAACCTACCATGTTTGGCCCGGTTACGTGTCCGTGTGCATGCCATGACAGTGACAACATGGGTACAGCTGTCCATACAAGTGCGCCTAGCCACTGAGTCTCAATGCTTTGTCCACTTTGAATGACTTTGGTGGTCACTTTTTGGACCTTACTTTTATTATTTTTTGGGAGCTTGGATTACAATGGGCTAAAGCAAGATGCCTCAATCAACTAACCTCCCTTGTTTTCTGTGGCTAACGATCAAAGGTTGGCAATTTAAGGTTCAATGGGAGCAACCTCTTTGTTGGTTAATCTTATCTAACCCCTTCTCCTCCCAACCACTCACCCTGCCTAGGTGCAGTAGAGGGTATGAATTTGGCTTTTAACTTATCTTCAAGATGCAATTTTGCTGAGGGCTAAGGCCTCAGTTGGTAATCACTATGTTTCTCCATGAAAGCCAATCTGCACAATCGGTACCAATATTTGGACAGTCGTTCTTATATCTATCTACAATAGAATTTGCACAATGTGTTTGACCATTTTCGGCAAAGCATATCCAAGACATCAATTGGTAGACAGCCTATCAAAGAACTAGACAGACGGCTTAATCAACAACTCAATGTGCCCGCAATTCAAGCAAACGAATTATACGTGTTTCATATTACATGGACTTCATCAATGTCGAGCTTAACAAAGCACATCAACAAAGATAATTTACCTAGTGAGTATGAGGGTTTGAGCTTTGATGGCATTAAGACGTGAATTTGCATAGGCACTAGCATCTTTAAGCATCTCAATCTTCCATAGGAGTGTGTTTATAGGTAAAATATCGACGATGACCTGTAAATCCCTTTCCAACATCAGGTTTCAGAGAACTCAATCCATATTACAAAGCATGCTAATGAGGTATTACCTGACAAGAAAAAACCTGAAACCAACGTTTGCTGACATGAATTGTGTCATATTGATCAAACATAATAACACATCAAAAGTGACATGTAGAAGTTTTGAATTTTCGCGCTTGAGAGAAGCAAGTTTTCCTCACAACTAAATATTTAAACAAATTTAGCTTTTCACATCTTTGGCGAGTGCACAATCTAACGGATGGCCCGACAAGGTTAACTCAGGATGACATACCTTGGTGAGGAAACATCAAAATCAAGCAATAAATTTGAAGAAATGCAATGTACTCATAGATCTTTGCACTTAGCAGAAGTAAGATGGGGTGTGCAACCAAATTGGATGGCGATACAAGGTTTATGGATATTTAGGCTGAAATTGGAGACTATACCATTAGAGAAGAAAGACGCCTTCAGATAGATATGTTAATCATAGAAGATAATAGGGAAATTGACAAGGATATCGCACAAGTGCCAATGCACTTATGCAGGGAGGCACAATTCTAGGAAGGCCCCCTGTTTAACAAAAGGGTTTACTCATTTTCAGAAGCTTTAAAGGGAATCCCCATCTCGCCGACTACCAGGCCTGCAATATTATATGGTGCTGAGGATTAGGCAATCAAGCACCTATAAGCCTAAGAGACGTTAAAGAAGAGCAGGAAGATGATTTAGCGGATAAGTAGCCACAAAAGCAAAGGCAATATTCAAAATTAAGTGTTCTAGAAAGCCTATTTGCTATCCCGGGGTAAGCCTACGCTCATAAGGATCTCTGTCACCTCGATGAGGCATACACTTGGCCCATTAGTGTTGTAGTTGTTATTGCCATAGCTCATCTCTGGCATGACATTTCTAACAAACATATCTTTGTCAACTACAGGAGGGAGTGATGGACCCCATGGGTTGACTAGCTCTGCAAGCAAATCACTAGGTTGGAGCATGGGCCACGTCAATTTTGGGTCTAGTCATGTTCAAGTATATGAATGCTATTATATGGATTATTCATTTCAGATATGGTTGATATATTTTTCTGCCTTCGGATGATGGTCCACCTGGTGTGGAAAATTTTGGGTCAATCCAACTTGGGGCAGGTCAGTTAGAGTTCACGTCTAAAATCAACCTTTCAAGTCTAGTTTGGGACTGGTTTTAGGTTATTTCAATCTTCTTGTTCCATATGAGCTAGTTTTGCCAATATTACATAAACCACACTATTACATTACCTAAACCTAACTAAGGATTCAAAATGCGGTTTTTATCGCGATTGCAGTTTCAATTGCAATATGAAAAAATCGCTCTAATGCGGAAACTGCGCTCCATATTGCAGCGAAAACACGGTTCAGCCAACTCAAATACCATTCCGATGTGGCCGTTTCGTTGCAGATCGGTTACATTTTGAATCCATGCACCTAATTGTAGATGGTATGCGAGACTTTAGATTTAATGAAATACCGACAGACAAATCAAACATTCAATGGGCAATAATCAAAATTCCAGCACAGGGCAACGTGAAACAGAGTAAGGGGAGGAGGGAGTCAAATGCTCACGATCTTTCTCATGGAATTGGAAACTGAAGACCTCAGTTAAATTGCACCTTTGATATGAAAAATATTCACTAGAGGTTATCGCACAGCAAAAGCAGTAGTATAGCTAATAAAGATATAAGAGATTTCATACTAGTCCACTAGTTCTGATATTTTATAATTTATTTAACCAAAGTTTTGATGTACAATTGCTAAATCTTTGTGAAAATTTGCTAGTCTCTTGCATAAATCAAAAAATACGTCCATACCAGATGAGCAAGACCAATTCTTAGTCAATGTTGACAACCAACATGCATGTCAATGCCAGGAAAATACTGGTGATAGTACCAAAGATATGACGATAGAGCATGTGAGTATCTTCGTTATAGGCAAGCATTTTGAAGTCTAAATAATTGACTCAAAGGATATGATCACATGCATCAAGAAAGATTTATGTATTTCATGATTGGAAACTCACAGAGTAATATAATGAGAGTGAGTGAAGACCCTGCAACAAGGCATCAACAGCTGGTGGCCGTCCAATGGCTCTCTTGACAGCATCTGTCAGGAGCCATAGAGTATCACCTATTACGAAAGAGCAAGAACTTCTAATATTTTGTCCAAGGAAATCGCTTGAAAATTTGGTATACAAATGCTGAATTTTATGCAAGAAATGAATTGTCGTCAATTTCATCCTTGAAAAAATAGAACTACAAAAAATATCCAAATTGCAACAATGACATTGCAGGAACAAATGAACAATGAACTTTTACCTCTCATTGGGTAAACCAAAAGGGATGCTAGGAGAAGTTTGGCTTTGCATGACTTCCATAAAAGCTAACAGAAGCTGCCGCTGTGACATGCTAAGCAGCTGCAATGGTGACCTAGCAAAAGATGTAGCTGGATAAAAACAACATAATTAGTTTGCAAAGGATGTAAAGAAACTGAATCTTAAAATAAAATCAGCAACTTCAATAGACAGGAAAACCAGAAATCACTTGAAAGGACATAATACTACTGATGAAATAATATCAAGAACATATTAACACCTGCTAATATACAAATCCATAAGAAAAAAGTTGATGAAACTATCCAATTTGTCAATGTCTTCCACAATTTGTCAATAACCCTAGCAATATGCATCCCACACTACCTTATCCATTTTGTTTCACATACTATGTGTCTAACATCCTATCTTATTGATTTTGCTTCACATATTATGTGTTTCTGCAATATGAAAGGCAGCTCAGGTGATATAATGAGTGTACTGGCTGAATGTTAAGCACTCAAAGGTTCAAAGTTCCACAAGGCAGACTGCAGACTACATATATATTTCAAAGCATCTTAGACCCAGAAATTCACCTTAGCTTTCATATAAACTTGAAACTTGAGAGGTTACTTTTTAGAAGAGAATATGCCAAAATGCCCTTGAACCTCATCACTTAGATACCATGCCTGGTCTTTCATTTCATCCTCTTAAAAGTCTTTAACTTTTTTCAAGCTTAATTTTCAAAATTTTCTAATTGTCTCTCATTGTCTTTAACTTCTTTGCTTGGGCAGCCACCTTAGGCAAGATTCCTACAGATGACATGCTTAAGAGAAGAAATTTTAGGGGTCCAAGTAAATGCTCCATGTACTTGGAGGAGAAAGAAACTGTGGATCATCTCCTTGTACATTGTCAGTGGATTTCTTCGCTTTGGGATTTATCTCTCTCTCTAATGGGGATTAGTTGGGTTCAACCTTCTAATATGAGAGATGTGGTAGTGGCTTGGATGAGAAGGATGAAGAAGGTTTAGGTCCTTGGAGTTTGGAACGTGGTCCCTTTGGCTATTCGGTGGGTTACTTGGAAGGAGAGAAATCATCGTATTTTTGAGAACAAAGACTTGTCGTTTCAAGATTTCAAAATCTATTTTTTGAGGTTGTTGTATAGTTGGAGTGTGGGGCTTAGTGGTAACAATGATTTAAATTTTTTGGCTTTTGTCGATTGCATTATGGATGAGAGCGTAAGGGCATAATGTTTTCGTATTGGCCCTTTTGTACATGGGTGACATCCTCTTGGTATCCATTTAATATACCTCTTTCATTACTTACCCAAAAAAAAAAAAA
>NCQV01072986.1:3186-28788 GCA_002740545.1 Lophocereus schottii
AGTGCGAGACGGGAGAGCAACTACCGAGCTGAGCAGCTTGCTCGAGAGCAACCAGTGAAGTGGCAAGGCAAGAGAGAGTAACTGGAAGGACTACTAGGGTTTCAATGTTTTAATTTTTGCATATTCAAAAAAAACCCGTTGAACAGCGGCTGGGTTGGCAACTGGGGCGAGGCGGGGGGCCAGGGGTTGGGGGAAGGTGGTATATTGGGTAGGTTTTATTTCTAAAAATTTTAAAATTTAAACTTAAATTTTAAATTTGAAATATTTCAAAAACTAGTCGGATCAGATTGAAAGTCAAATCAGATTTTATCCTACCTTTAAATCCGATTCGAATTCGACTCAAATTCGGATTATTTTTATCGGATTCGAACTCGAATTTTTCTGTCTCGGGTTCAAATTAGATAATTTTGCCACGGATTGGATCGGATTTGCTTCAAATTTGGATGTAACTACCATCCCTAGATGTAAGGGAAGAGAGAGAGAGAGAGAGAGAGAGAGATCGAAGTGCGACAGAAGGAAGGGATCACATACCTCCTTCCACAATGAGGTAAATCTTATTTGTAACCCATAGTCTTTGGAATCATTATTTGAACCCATTCATTTTGGAATTTGTTATCATATGTAGGAAATTTGTTATTATTTAACCACCCTGATATTGGCACTTTTGGGCGGGACAGATGATAATAATTTTTAAGTTAAGGAAGGTTAAATAGTAATTCCAGAAATTATGAGTTACAAATATGATTTACATAAATGTGAAGGGGAGTGTAAGATAATAATTCTTTTCTTTCTTAAGCCCCCTTTTTTTTGTTTTTTTTAGGCTCCTTTGAGCTTTTTTTTTTTGTGATTAAAACAAGAATTAGTTATTTAATTAAATAATTTGTGATTGTTTTAATTAATTTTTTTTCATATTTTTTTGTAACTCCTTTTATTCCTAAACTCAAAGTAATGCTTCTTCTTCTTCTTCTTCTTCTTGTTCTTCTTCTTCTTCTTCTTCTTCTTCTTCTTCTTCTTTCTTAGGAAGTGAAGTCGACTTTTAAGGTAAGGAATTATTTCTTCTTATAGATTCAATTTTTCGCATGTCTCTCACTTAATCTAATTGGGGTCAACTTGAATTTCTTCCTTTTAGCTGCAACTCCACTAGTTAGATCGTGAAGTTAGGTTGAATTTTAAGACGAGGAATCGTTTCTCTCCGTAGATTCGATTCTTCACAGGAGACTCCCTCACTTAATCTTTTTGGTGTAACTTTGATTTCTTCTTTCTTCATGCGCTTCCTCCAATTAGATCGGGAAGTGAGGTCGAATTTTGAGGCAAGGAATCATTTCCCCCTATGGTTTCAACTCTTCGCAGGGGACTCTCTCACTTAATCATTTTGGAGTCGACTTGCCTTTGTTCCTTCACCATGGTGTATTTTTGGGTCTCATCCCTAAATCCTAAGAAGCCAACTCTTACCATGCTGGATAGAGAAGACGATCCAATTAAAGAAGGCGTAACTCTCCGGGTAGATATGCTAACACCACTACCATCCCGGCGCTATTTGCTTCATAGCTACTTGCAGACTGATGCTGGAATGTGGAATCTACCGGCAACATACAATAGTTTAGGTGGAGTCATCTCATCTTCGAGAGTCCTGAAGCTTAGGTCACCACTATTTGCATCTTCAGCCTTTTCTCAAGAAGCAACACTCTTACTCGGACATCGCATTACGGATGGGATGCTATCCCGGGGCAATCGCTCACCTTGCTTCTCTGACGATTTCTTCATACCATACTATTGGGACTGACTCGAAGATGTTCTTGGCCGCAAAACGAGAAACTTATGGAATGGAGCCTTTATAAAGGCCTAAATGCTTCTTTATTCTGTTATGACATGAGTCTCACCATTTTTAAAGTATTCTGCGAACTGTGGTGCCATTCTACCAACACCTTTTGCATAGAGAGTGGTGACATGTCAATCTCTTTATAGGATTTTGCGGATTATAGGTGGACTTTCAACTGACAGTGCTTACGATGAAGAATTCATTCCATCTGTCATAGAACTCCTTCCTGTGAGATGTGGAGATAATAACACTCTTGCAACTTGCTCGTTCCTCTTTTCTGCATTTCACAGACTATTCCAAGATGTTCATGGCATCGTTCAGCTTTCGGTTTTTGAATGGATACGTTTCTGGTTCTGAGGGCGATAGACTTACGCACCTCCTCCTAACCATGATACGTAAGGCGAGTTAATGCTCCAACAAACACTTCCTATCCATCTGGCCTAATTGCTCCTTGCACATTGTGAACCAAGAGAGAGAAGGATCCTTTTGTAATGCTCAACATTCCCGTAGCTCTGATTAAAGAAACCTACCTTGTCGGCCTTATTTCCTATTGGCTGTGCTCCTTTATACTAACAACTGAAGCAGTGTGCCTTATTCGCCCTGCTGCGTTCATAGCCGCAAGCAAACTTGCTCATAGGAAATGTCTACACTTAGCAATTCGTACCTTGGCCAGCGGTTATCTGGCATTGAACAAAATTTCTATGGCACAGAGCTTGCATAAGGTAGAAGTTATTTTCCGCATTCACTACGTTTATGGATGGCTAGGGACTTACTTCAAAACTTATTTTGTTCATCCCCATCACCAGCATAGCTATCCCAAGATGGTGATGTTCTTAGGTGAAAAGATGAATTGAACCCCTGATGTACAATAAGTTTAAGAGCGATTAAAATGCAAGGACCCATCTGGCATGTACTCTAATGCTCTAATGAAGGATACATCGATGACCTTGATTGACAGTAATAATTTATCCCCAAGTTGGAGAACATATTTAATTTGCTTCCATTTTAGGTTTTCAATCTTGCAGCAAGGAAGAATAATTATGATTGAACTATACTTCTCTTATAAGTTTAGGCAATAGTTTGGCTTTTATCAAGATGTACTAAATAAGCCATGAATGAATGACCCAGAGGGCACCTTATAGGACATTGCTCACTATTGGTTTAACATGATAGAACACATAACAAGGTCTAAGTATGACAATTCTTGCTTCCCCTGATCGGAAGTCTATACTGGTCACTATGCCATATCTTAGTTGGCGGTGATCTTCATGGGGCAATCTTTTCTCTTAAGAACCTAAATATCCTAGAAGCGAGATTGTGTAACCATGAAGAGCTTCCAAAGTAGGAGTTGCTGATGATGCATCCGCCCTAGTTGTTACTTCTAGAAAAACAAGTGCACATAAGCCAACCATACAGCAGTATGACGAACATGCCATATCCCCAGCTAAGCTTAGAAAAGAAGGAGGTGATAGTTTCTCAGTGGGAGCAGATGCATCTCCTCAAAAACAACAAGAGTTCCTCGCCTGGGAAAGAGAAGATTGAAGCTTTGAGAGGTTTAGGTACTAGGTCATTTATTAGCAAAGTAAAGAATTGTCAGGCTGAAAGAGCAAACCAGACAGTGCAATCAAGCTGCCTAGCTCCAAAGACAAGGCTAACATTGTGAAGAAGTCACTAAAATCAAAGAGCAAAGTAAAAGGAGAGGTGTAACTTGTTATCCTGTCCCCTTTTCCCTTTTTTTGTCATTTATCCTTTTTTTTACTTAATCCTCCTTTTAATATAGGAACATACTGTCGAAGTTAGAGATAGACTTAATGCTGCATTTGATGAGAAAGACAGTGAAGCCACCTTGACTGTGTCTGCTGCTAAGTCAATCAAGGATGATTTTATTAACATAATGCCATCGCTAATAAAATAAGCAAATCGATATCAGTCGCCCATTCCTTCAGTTTCAATGAATTGCTTCTAGTGTGTTTAATGATTTGGCCTTGAGTGCAAAGGAGTGTTTTTAGCAGCAATTGAAAAAGTTCACCCCAAAGATAGAAGCTAATATTATAAACATCCGCCAAGAAGCTGAGTAGATATATAAGACCTTATCATCCTTCCAAGCAGATTATTTGGGGTTAAAGAATACGGTCGAGGCATATCTGAACAAAGTCGGGTAGCACCTAAAGTTGAAAGCCTAACTAGAAGGTTGGGTTCCTACCGAACATGTGTTAAATAAGCGAGCAACCTTATTAGACAAACTTGAGGAGGTACACACTTCAGTGGAAAAGGTTGGCGTGCAGTTTGATAAGGAGACTGCTATCACCCAAGCCCATAAGCGAAGGCAGTTACTTGAGGTTGCCCTTGAACGAGAAAAAGCGAATGAGTTGGAGCTGCAAGGTAAATTAGCAGAGACTGAGGCTTCACTGAAGAGAGCCAAAGATGGCGTATCTCTTCTTGAGAGAGAGATATTGCTGATTTGGATGCCGCCCTTCAATTTACCGCAGAAGAACTAGCTTAAGTTGAAGCACCAAAGAAAGGTGCCCAAGAACTTTTAGGTGTAGTGGATGCCTAGACTATGTCTAGTGACTTTGTTCTAGATTTTTTTTTCACTGTGTAACTTGTTATTTTGTTGGAATTGACTATAATATAGTGTAATAAGATGAATCTTTTAATTCAAGTTTATGCAATAATATACAGCAATAGAAAACAATCAAAACATACGAGCACTAACAAAATTTATTCATCCCGTTTTTATGGATGTACTTAGGAAATATGCCCAAGTTGCCTACGTACCTAAAGGGAATATAATACCTAAAAGGATCAAGCCATACGTAGTATAAAGACATAACATTTTTTTTGTTTGTTCTGTTTTGCTATTCATAATTTAGACTCTTGTGGGCCAAGAGTAGTATAAGGGAATTTAACTTGAAAGAACCAGCAGTTTATGCTCTTACTTAGGAGCTTTACAATTGTATTTCAAGGATAATAGCACTTTAGGAACTTGGTGTTTATAGGTCCCACACGCACTCCATCAGTATTACCTATCTTATATGATCTATTTGTTAGACTTCTCTGACCACATAGGGACCATCCTAATTAAAGGTGAATTTGCTTCTAGACTTGTGAGAAACAATGATCGGTCTTCTCACTGTCAGCAGCTGGTCTTCGACATGGAACAAGGGCAGCCAAGCCTTTTGTTGAATGCCCTAGATAGCCGAGCTTGGTAGCATTCTAGCTTCTGTTGTGCCTAAAGTCTTCCATTAAACCTTCCTGCATGGTGATGCGAAGTGATCGGATATGGAATTCCAATTGTAGAACGACTTCAACTCTGTACACCAAAGCGAAGGGGGCCAAATGTGTTGATGGCTTGTACGTGGTTCGGTATGCCCAAAGACTCTTCCCTAGTTTTTTATGTCAATCTTGTTTAGACTTTGCAGTAACTTTTTTGAGTAAGTTGCAAAGTGTTTTGTTAAAGGCTACTGCTAGGCCGTTTGCAGGGGCATTGTACAAAGAAGACTTACCTTAGGCAAACTTAAACTTCTCTCACAGGCTAGTCATCATGCTATTGAAGAAGGGCTTACTATTATTGGTGATAATGTACCTAGGGACATCATATCGACAGATAATGTGCGTCTCTATGAAGTGGACCAGATTTTTTTTTTGACCTCCCTTAGTGGACTTGCTTCCTCCCATTTAGAGAAGTAATCAATGGCAGCCAGGATGCAGGAGTGACTAGCAAACTTCTTAGGCCTGATTGGTTCAATGACATTGAGCCCCTATGCCTCAAAGGGCCAAGTTGCAATCGTTGGGTGGAGTGGTTCTGGAGGTTGATGTATGAAGTTGGCAAGGGACTCGTAAGCGTTACACCTCTTTGCACAATTTATGTAATCTTGCACCATAGTGCGCCAGTAGTAACCCATCTTCTTAAGGCAATCATGTAGCCTGGGCCTTCATTGGTACGCACTACATACACCTGAATGAGCTTCCACCATCACTTGCCTTGCTTCTTTCATATCCAAGTATTATAACCAAAGGCCAAGAAAAGAGTGTCGATAGAGCGTTCGTTGTGGTAAAGGAAGCCCGCAGCTCTCTATTGTGTTTCTATCTTATACCTTGGATCACTAGGAAGTTTCCTACGCTCTAAGGATTCAATTATAGGTTGACACTAATCTTCTGCACCTAGCTTAAGAACATAGATAATGTTGACATCTTCCTTTGGGTCTTCATCATCAGGTGGAGTAACTCAGTAGCTACATACTGGGATAGTCATTCCTTCTTCTGCCCCTAGTGCCAAAGTGGCTGCGAGACTTATAAGTGCGTCAACCATCTTGTTGGCACTCCTTGGCACATGTTCTAGCTTAACTATGCCTAGCTTTTTCTGCAATCGCAATGCATGCTTGTGATACGGGATAAGATCTTGTTCCTTAACTTGGTACTCCTTAAGCAGTTGATTGATGACCAATTGTGAGCCACCATATATGTTAAGGTCTCTGCCATATTGTTAGAGCATAATTAAGTAAGCACAAATGAATACAGGAGGATGTGCTTTTCGGGGAGACAAAAACTACTCCTGCACCAGCGCCATCTTGTTTTGCTGCTCTGTCCAATACATTTCCCGTGGAGGGAGGATATCGATGAAGAACACATCTTCCTTAGCTAAGTCATCATTTAGCTCCCAATCAATAGGAATTGGATGATCTGCTAAGAAATCTGCTAATGCTTGGCTCTTACCTGCTCTTTATGGTATGTAGACAAGGTCGTAACTGCTTTAAGATTACAACCCATTTTGCCAATTGCCCATTTAAGATTGGCCTAGAAAAGATGTACTTGATGGGATTGGCTTTAGACACCACTTGCATTGTATAGGCCTGTATGTAATGTCTGAGTTTTTGAATGGCACATATCAGCGACGAATAGATCTTTTTGATGAGAGAATACTTTAATTCAGGGCTAACTAATGTACGACTTAAGTAGTACAAGGTGACTTCTTTTCCTTCCTCATTTTCCTTTACACATAATGCTCCTAAGGATTTTTCCTAAGCTGCAATGTATAGTATGAGAGGTTTGCCAGGGATGGGTTCCCCCAACCAAGGAGGATGGGACAAATACCCCTTTATTTTCTTGAAAGTCGTTCGATACGACTCGTCTCTCTCAAATGGTGCACTGTTTTTCATATGGTGGCTGAAGGGATGGCAGTGTCTTATAAGATTTGAGATGAAGCTTCGGATATATGCTAAGTGACCTTGAAGTTTGGGAAGCTTCCTGAGATTCTTAGGCTCAGACATCTCTTGGATTGCCTTGATCTACGATTGGTTGATCTCAATTCCTCTGTGATGAAGAATTAAACCCAAGAACTTTCAATAGGTGACACCAAACGTGCACTTGAGTGGATTTATCTTCAATTGACATCTTCGTAATCACTCAAAGATCAGACGAATATCTTATATGTAGTCTACCCTCTTTTGGACTTAACCACCAAATCATCGACATAGCACTCGACTGTTTTGTGAAGCATATCATTAAAAATTGTTTGCATTGCCTTTTGGTAAGTTGCTCCTGCATTCTTAAATTCGAAGGGCATTACCTTATAGCAAAAAATGTCTTTTGATGTGCAGAAAGCTATGACCTCTTGATCTTCTAGTGCCATCTGAATATGATTGTATCCTCCAGTATAATCCAAGAATGACAATGCTTCATGCCCTGTAATTGAGTTGATCATGAGTTTTGTAACTGGCAGTGGGAAATCATCTTTTGGACAACCATCATTGAGATCCCAGAAGTCAACTCAAATGTGAAGTTGCCTGTTTTTCTTCCTAGTCGGTACAATGTTTGCAATCTATGTTAGATACTTGACTTTGCGAATGAATCCTATCTCTATGAGTTTGTTGACCGCTTTTCGATTTTCGGTATTGTGTTGAGGTTGCTTCTTAGGCGAAACACCCCTTTTGATAGATAGGTAGTTGATTGCAACCTTTAGATCTAGCCCGGGCATTTCTTTGTAGCTCCAGGTAAGCACGTCCTTGTATTATGATAGGAGTTTAAAGTACCACTTTTCTTGTTCAGGTGTGAGTAATGAGCTTATGTAGATAGGGTGAGGCTCTTCATTGGTTCGAAGATTCAACTTCTTCAAATCATCAATTGTAGCCTGCCCCCCATTTGTGACCATCTCTGGAGTTTCTACTAGCTCTATATCTAAGTCTAAGTTATCACATTCGTGGATTGTGATACGATTGGAAGAAATAACTTCTTCTTTGTCCATCTCCTCATAAGCGTTAGAGTTGTTTGTTGACCAGTGAAGACTACAGTACACCTTTTTACTCTTAGTGAATCGTCTGTCTTAACATCTAGACTGGAGAAATGCTTCATGTAAGGAGGGATGAGCTCTAAACTTTATTTATCTCCCCCAAGTGGCAAAATATAGAACTTTTCTTCCGCTAAAGTTGTGAGTTTGAAGCACCAGCTTTTACTCTGGCAAAAACTGAAGGCATTGGCCAGGGTTCATCTTCAATTCTATTGAAAACAAAGATTTTGTGATCTTTCCCTCTCCCTATATGGGTGAATACTGACGGATGTTTTTTTGAAGTGGATGATTGTAGCCTATCAAACACAGAGGCCTTTGGGTTAGGCAAAGCATTCTCATCTTCATTCTCACCTACTTCTTCAGTTGAGATGTGCTAAATCACCAACTTCTTATCCTTCCATTGCCTTAGATCTTTCTCTGAGAGGCGCTTACTGAACCTCCCTGCTCCTAGATCTTTCTATGAGTTTCAGTAAGACTATGAACCTTGGCTTCGACTACCTTTCCTAAGGTAATTGCATTTTAAAAGTCATAACCAGTCCTCTTCATAAGCTTATATACGTTGTGATTAAATTCCTCCTCAATTTGTGCACTTGGCAAGTCATCGCCTTCTTTAGAAGAAAGGACAAACTCGAAAAAAGGGGATGTACTCACCTTAGCCTGCCATATCTTAAGTGTTGAAACCGATACACTCCCTTTTAGGGTGGTTATGCTAGCTTCATCATCCTTTTTAGTAGCTTTGGTCTCGATGCTTCTGTTTGTGCACTCGCTAAAGGGTGATTCGCTCTCCTTATAGAGAGACCTATGTATGTACCTTAAAATTGGTGGCATTGAGCCTGTTAAAGTGGCAACTAGTTTAGCAACTTGCTCAATAGGAGAAGTTATGTTTCCCTACTTACTTGTTTCTTTCTCACGTTGCTGCTTGGGAGCATCATATTTTGTTGCTTGAAGAGCATTTTTTATGCCACCTTTTCTTGTAGAAGAAATGGTTGATGTCATGGTTTCTTTAGGTGCAGCACCTTCTTTGAAGAACCTTACCTCTGCAAAGGAGACCCAGCCTTAGTGAATTATTACACCTATTTTTGACCCCATTTTAGCCCATATTTGACCCATTTTTCTTGATGTTTTCATGTCAAGTTTAGATGAAAAAGGGGTCAAATTCACTTCCTTTGATTCAATTGTGCTTATAATGTATTTTGTCTTACTTTTAGGAGAAATTCTCAATTTTTGACGGAAAGGAAGACCTTAGGAGCGGTTTGAAGGATGCATAGAGGTCCAATGAAGCCCTAGGAGCACAAGTGAGAGCTGCAGAAAGTACACAGTTGTGCTGTAAGAGTGCACAACCGTGCTGTAGAACCAGAAGCTGCGCATGGGCTGGTACACGACCGTGCGTCCTGCCACTGCGTGGGTGCACGGCCGTGCATCCTTGAAGCGGTTTTCAGCGTTTATAAAGGGGCCCTTTTATTGGGTTCTTGAGAGACCAATTATGGTTCATCCTAGCCTCTGTAAACCCCTTTAGGGGGAGGTTAGAGAAGATTTTGGATCTGTAATTGAAGGCTAAGTTCTTCTTCTTCTTTCTCTTTAATTTCATGCTTTTTAATTTATATTTGTTAGTTCAATAGATTATTGTTTTGCTTTGGTTTCAATGTTTGCTTGTGAATTAAAGGTTTCATCTTTGGTTGTGATTTGTTCTTGAGATGGCCAATTGATTCCTGTTTAGATCTTGATCTAACTTGTTTATGCCTAGCATTTAGAGTTTTCTTCCATGCCCACCAAGTGTTCGATGAAATGCTTGAAAGAGCTTTCATCCATGTTTTGGGGCAATTGACTTATGCTGAGAGATGAGGTCGATTGTCTAGTGTGAGTAGAAAGAATAGTTGGGATTCGAACATGAAAATAGTCTCGGCAGCTAACTAGGTCAAAGGTTATCAATCTTCTAGTTTAATTGAACTAATCCTATGAAAATAGGAGGTTAAAAAAGTTAGACTAGGTCATGACCCTTGAGAGAAGGCTTGGCTAGTTTTAATGATGCAACCGACCATCTCTGAATACAAGCATAACTTGGGAAGGTTTAGGCTTGACTTGATTACTTGGTTTATCTTAGGTCTAATCAAAGTCCTTTTGTTTTCACTTTAGTAGTTTAGTTCTGTTTTCTATCCTCTTTGATTTTGCCTGGCTCGAGATGCTTTAGTTAATTCTGGTAGTTGGAAACACAACTATCTTTGGACGACACCCTAAGTACTCAACGATACACCTTGTACTTGGGGTTTATAAATACTAAAACTTTATTTTTCCCTTATAAGTTTTTGGTACCGTTGTTGGGGAGTTGGCATCTTTCAATATTGGGTTTACTTGAGCATTCGAAACCATGCCTTTTGGAAAATCCAAAAAAAATTAAAAAATCAAAAATTTCAAAAGAAATTCAAGGTGGCTATTTTCCATTTACCTCAGTTTAAGTATGAACCTTTTTGGTACGGCTTGTCTAGGTTGAATGATTATCGTGCTCAATATATGCTTTTTGAGTATAAAAAATGGGAAATATGCATCCTGTGCTTGAGGGGATAACGCCCGGGACTCGAGCCATCCTTGAGTCCATGTGTTATCATGGTTTGTATTCATTAGCTGTTGATGACATGTGGGATTTGTTTGAGTCTCTAGCTTGGCATCAATGACAATCTAATGATGCTAGCGACCCATATCATCACTACTGTTCTTACCCTTATGTGTTGTGCTCTTATTGTTCATCTTTCGACCACGATGTGAATTTTTGTCCTTATTATGATATTTTCGACGAATGTTATGCTAGACTTGATACCATGATAAGGACAATGAATGAGCAACATGAGCTTTTTGTTAGTAGGATGAGGGAGTGTGTCCTATTGCATGAGATTGACCCTAATCTGGCCTCCCCTAGACTAGAGGTTAGTCTCCATGAGGATTGCGAGTCTTTTCTTCCCCTAGAGTCAAGTTTTGTTGATGATACACCTTTCACTGACTTAGAGAAAGTGTTTGACCCTCCCTTGACCCCATTGACAATTGTTGCTCTATATTTTTCTGACACACCTATGGACACTAGTGTTAGTGACTTGATCTTACTTGCTTATCCCTTTCCTTTAGCTCAGTGCAGGGGTTAGAGATGTTCTCGGGATGATGCTATTCCTGTAGATGTTGTTTTACTTTCTTGATCAGGAGGACTTACATTGGCTGAGCCATATCTTGAGGAGGCTCCTTTCGAGGAGTTGTGTGATGATAGTTTAGTGGTTGGTGCTGCTCCTAGCATTGAGCATATCGACCTAATTTGCACCGAACCACTCGACTTAACCCTGATTTCATTGCCTTTACTTCCCACCATGCCCTCTTACTTGCATGCATTCCATGAGTCACTAGCTGACATTTGAGGGTATAATCCCTCATTGGACCCTTATTGTGCTTACCTAGAGGATGTGCCTAGGAAACTCATGTGGAGAACTTTGTTTGATCATGATTTTGATTTTTCTATGGGATTTGATGAGTTTAAGAGGGCACTAACTTTGTTTGTTCCATCCTTACTAGTGTTCTCTTATTCACACCATTCTAAGACGCATGTAGCAGTGCACGACAAGCTGTTATGAGCGTTGACTGCATCCGAGTTGCCGACTCGCATCTTGGGAGACAAGGAGTGGTTGATGCTCCTTGCGCCCTTGTGGCACGGTACATTCAGTACCCAACCTGGTATAATCATTCTCACTCTTCTCCCTTCTTTTTATTTTCTTTCTTTTACTTTTGGTTTACTTATGGATATTAGGTTGCTTAGCTGTGGATATTAGGTTGTATTTTTGTGGTGATAATTTTTAGGTGATACTTGGGAATCTGTTGAGCCAGTTGATGGCTATGATTAGTTTTGTGTGTTTTTGTGTTTTGGTTGAGTAAGTAAGCTTATGTATATGTGTGTTTTCTTTGATCTTGGTTTTTATGTGTTTTGTGGTTGGTGATGGCTCTCAGCTCCTAATGAGGACATTGTGAGAGTTAGGTGTAGGGGTGGGGTCATTTACCCCTTTTATTCTTACTTTTGTGAAAAGTTTTCATTTTTGTGCAAATTCTTTAATTCTTCTTTTTTTCTTTTTGGTATAGTTTCTCTTTTTGTTGGCTTTAGGGGAGTTTTGTACTATTTGATCAGCCTTGATCTCTGGTACCTTGGTTATTAGCTCGCATATGAATATGATGTGCATGATGGATTTTTGTCCCAAGCTTGTCATTCCAAGCTTCGGTTCTAACCCTAATAGTCCATTGTAATTTTGCAGTTCAATTCTGATTTATATATCATAATTATCTTAGGATCTAAATCTTCCATTGTTTGACTCTCCCACTTGCATTTGTGCATCACTACTTCGGTCTTTAGTTCAAAATTACAAGGGTGAAGAATTTCTTAAAAAAAGAGAAGAAAATCTGAAAATATCCCTTTGAGGCATGTGCTACTGGGAATGAAAAAAAAAGTGTTTGAAAGTCGGGAATGAAAAGTATCCCTTTGAGGCATGCACTACTGGGTGCTAACCTTTGAGGCAATACTACTACTGGAAATGCTTACTTCCCATGTCAATAAGTTAATGATATAGTTGACGCCAGTCAAGTGAATTGAGTCGATTCTGGTAAGCTAAAGTCCTAGGATGATGATACACCTATACACCAAGCACTAGGATGGATTCGATGTTCTCATGCGTCGTGGGGTGAAAAGCTGATGTCTGGATGCCATTGTTTGGGATGAAGAGTCTTAAAATGCATACGATGCGTGTTTGCAGACTGATACTTGAGTTACTAGGGAGTTTTGGTTGATCCGATTGTGTACAATTTACCCCAATGTATATTTTGCATTTTGCCATTTTTATTTTTCGATTTTTGTTTCTCTTTTCTTTGTTTCCTTTTTGTGATTTTGTGGGTATATTTTCTACACTCCCTCACGAGACCTCATTCGTCCACTTGGGGGAACCAAGGGATTTAAAGGGCTTGTTGTATACGCCAAATGCAACCGTGATTCCTACGAAAGTGAGTTAGGTTTTTAGGTTAGTTTTTAATTTTGTTTTGCTTGAGGATGAGCAAAAAGGTAGGTGTGGGGGTATTTGTTACACCTATTTTGACCCTATTTTAGCCCTTATTTGACCCATTTTTCTCAATGTTTTCATGTCAAGTTTAGATGAAAAAGGGTCAAATTCACTTTCTTTGATTCAATTGTGCTTATAATGTGTTTTGTCTTACTTTCAGGAGCAATTCTTGAGTTTTGATAGAAAGGAAGACCTTAGGAGCGATTTGAAGGATACATAGAGGTCTAATGAAGCCCTAGGAGCAAAAGTGAGAGCTACAGGAAGCGCACGGTCGTGCTACAGGAGTGCACAACCGTGTTGTTGGAGCAAAAGCTGTGCACGGGCTAGTGCACGGCCGTGTGTCCTGCCAGTGCGTGGGTGCACGATCGTTCATCCTCGAAGCACAACCGTGCGTCCTACTTGCCGTCGCGATTTAAGTGGTTTTCAGCCTTTATAAAGGGGACTTTTTACTGGGTTCTTGAGAGGACCAATTAGGGTTTATCCCAGCCTCCATAAACCCCTTTAAGAGGAGATTAGATTAGGTTAGTCCTTGTATGTATTGTAGAAGATTTTGGATTCGTAATTGAAGGCTAAGTTCTTCTTCTCCTTTTCTCTTTAATTTCATACTTTTTAATTTATATTCGCTAGCTCAATAGATTATTGTTTTGCTTTGGTTTCAATGTTTGTTTGTGAATTAAGGGTTTCATCTTTGGTTGTGATTTGTTCTTGAGATGGCCAATTGATTCTTGTTTAGGCATTGACCTAACTTGTTTATGCCTAGCATTTAGAGTTTTCTTTCATGCCCACCAAGTGTTTGATGAAATGGTTGAAAGAGCTTTCATCCATGTTTTGGGATGATTGACTTATGCTGAGAGGTGAGGTCAATTGTCTACTGTGAGTAGAAAGAATAGTTAGGATTTGAATATGAAAATAGTCTCAGTCACTAGCTAGGTCATGGGTTGTCAATCTTGTAGTTTAATTGAATTAATCCCATGAAAATAGGAGATTAGAACAATTAGACTAGCTCATAACCCTTGAAAGAGGGCTTAGGTGGTTTTAATGATGCAATTGACCATCTCTGAATATTACCGTAACTTGGGAAGGTTTGGGCTTGACTTGATTACTTGATTTATCTTAGGTCTAATCATAGTCCTTTTGTTTTCACTTTAGTAGTTTAGTTCTATTTTTTCATCCCTTTTGATTTTGCCTAGCTCGAGATGCTTTAGTTAATTCTGGTAGTTGGAAACACAATTCCCTGCGGACCTCACCCCAAGTACTCAACGATATACCTTCCATTTGGGGTTTGTAATTATTAAAACTTTGTTTTTCCCTAAAAGGAATGGCTTGACATCCCCATTATTTTCTTTTCTCCATCTTGGTAGTATTTAGGCATTGGTATAAAGTGGAAGCCACAATCCCATTTTCATGAAGGCATGTTTGCCTAAGTAATAGCCTATAGGAAGTCTTAGCATCGATTACACGGAAAGTTATGGGTGTTGACAAGTGTCCCATTATTAGTTCAACGTGGATCATGCCCATAGCATGCTGGCCCTCAAGGTTGAGCCCTTAAATCGTCGTTCGACTCTTAGAAAGTTCTTTTACTATGATGTCTAGGTTGTTCACGATCGACTTGGGCATGATGTTGATGGATGACGCTCCATCTATGAGACTGCGCTTAACTTTCTGCTCCCTAATGTAGCCAGTCACAAATAAAGGGCGATTGTAAGGCTTGGATCCAATAATAAGTCATCTTCAGTGAAAGTGACTGTGTGTTGCAAGAGGCACACTGAACAGGGCTTTCTATCGGCCCTCCCACTTCCTTGACTTTATCAGTGTAAAGTTCTGGGTGTTGTAAGGTAGCAACAACATGTTGGCACATCTCATCGGGCAAACAAAAGATTTATCTCTAGTCCATGCAACTTGGCTAAGTCTCCAGAACTGTCAAGGTCCTGTCAGCTACTCTTGTAGGTTTCTCTTGTGTATCATTTCCTTTGTCTTCCTCTTCTTTGAGCTCAAAGCATGAGGTCATGTTGACTGTGACTTTCTTAAAGAAGCCTATTGGGAAGAACTCCTCAAGTGTGACACGGACAAGTGGCTCCTGCTCAAGTTGGTCAATAAGTAGAATTATGTGCCTTTTGATGTTCTTAAACTTCTTCTTCCTATTTGAATGACCAAGGCTCTTCTTTCTACCTTGTTTCTTTCTATGAAGGAGAGGTGGCAATTGAACTTGATTTGGCTTCCTTGTCTCCAACGAGTGACAATAATCCATCCCTCTTCATCATCATCAGCTCTACCAAAGGTCCTTAGATTCAATTGGAACTACAACTGCCTCTAGGCTTCCAAGTTCGATTGTAATTAATTTCTCTCCTTTATGAGGAAATCAATTTAGTGTTTACTCTACCATGAGGTTGAGTATGTTTTTGCTACCAGGGCGATGAAGAACACTCCAGTTGGCTGGAAATATGATTTTCTTAATAGTATCATCCAAATCCAATATTATTTGGCCATCCCTGGCAAGTTGCATAATGAGCTCCTTGAGCGTGATGCATTTCTTAAGAGGGTGACTAATCACCCTATGATACGGACGATATTTTAGGTCGGTAACCCTTCCAGCTTCTTTAGTCTGTTCTAGCTCTGAAAGTTCGATAACCCCTTTTTAAGGAGATTATTAAGAATTCTTAGCAAGTTTGAGTAAGGGAATTGATATTTCTTCTCCTGCAGCTCCTTCAATATAGGATGCTTCTTTCCAGTATCCTTGGAGAACCTACGTTTCTTGTTTTCATACTTAGGCTTTCTGGAGATTCAAACCGGCTTCCATGTTAAAACAACCATGGATTCTTTGTTTGAGGATTTTGAGGACGTGAGATTTTTCTTGAATTCACCCTTGTCCTTTCTGGAATCAGATGAGGAAGAAGACTTGCCATGGCGACTTGCAATTATCATCTGCATATCATAGGCCTTCGTTGCCAATTCCTGGAAGGTCCTTGGTTTAGTCATCTACAAGACATAGAGTAAAATCCACTCCATGCCTTAAGTGCGCATTTTATTCGTTGAAGCTTCTGATCGATGGTCATCGCACTCAAGACTGGGTGACCTCCAACAATTGATGTAGTTGAGAACTAGTTCGTCCTTCCATTGTCTAGTGTTTGTTAGCTCTATCATGCTAACAACCATTGAGTGCTGTAGAACTGATTCAGAAATTCCTGATCCATTTTTTCCCAGCTATCAATGGACTCTGGCTCCAAGTCCATGTGCTAGTCAAATGCAATCCCTTTTAGAGTATATACAAACTACTTCACCAGTCGGTCTCCCTCTGTACCAACATTGCTACACGTGTCAATAAAGTGGGCAATGTGTTATTTACGGTTGTCATTATCCTCAAACTGGTTGAATTTGGGAGGCTGATAGCTGCAGAGCATACGAAGGGCATCAATCCTCTTTGTATAAGGCTTTGTGTATATGTAAGTCTTGTGAGACCCTCCTTCTAACTAAGCCTTGATCGCATTTGCTATTAAGCTTTGAATCTGCTCCATAGACATAGAGCCTAAAAGGGTAATCCTTCTTTGCCCTGCATTCAATATCAGATTTTTCACTATGATTGGACTCTTTATAAGAATCTTCAGTACCTGAACCTTTGTTGGAAACTTCAGAGGACTTCTTTCCAAACTTCTTCATTAGCTCAGCAATCTGGTCATTTTAACGCTTGATTTGAGCATCCTTTTTTGCACTTTCCTTAGAGCCTATCTAACGTAGCCTTCATGCTTGCTAGTTGTTCTTCAAAGTTAGAAGCTTTTGTCACCATAACTGGCATGATGGTAGTGTTAGATAATTCAGCTTCCGCATGTGAGAAAGTGATCTCTTTCACAATGCCAATTAGGAATTGCTACTTGAATAACCAACCTCTTCAAAGGTGAAGGGTTGAAAAGTAGGATTGGTGTGAGTTTGTAGTTCATCCATCATATACGGGATTGTTTGTGGAATGTTGAAGCCAGCAATAGATTTTTGCTTCAAAGCACTTGCAGCGATTTGGTTGACTCCATCAGATACCTTAGAGCCGAGGTTAGATCTTATATGATTGCGATGGTACAGTAATAATTTATTGCTCTATAGTAATTACAGCAGCAGTCTTCGTCATACTTCTGGTCATGACATTACCAGATGCAGTGCTAGTAGTTGTTAATTCCTGAGATGTGAATCGAATAACTTTCTTTGAAGATTGAGAGATGGCATTCTTAGGGGCTATGTTATCTTTGAAGGAATGCAGAGTTTGTACTCTAGAGAAAGAGATGAGAGACAGAGATGTCCCACCGTGCATGCCAAAAATTTTTAACCATAAATTTCGCACCTAGAATAAATTAGACAAAAAATTGAGAAACAAATTTAACTTTGTATTAATGTTATACATATGGGTAGAATCTCTTAATGGAATACAATGAAACAGTCCTCTAATTCATTCTCCTAATAATGCTTGATCTCGGTTGATGCAGAATCAGCTGAAGAACTTTGAAATTGTTCTTGATCTTGATTTACAGGTGGTTGATTGCTGACGCTGAAGCTTGCAATTTTTGATCTTTCTCACTTGTTAGCTGGATGCCGCTTATAGTTTGAGCCCCTGACTGCTGCAATGTTGAATGTCAAATGAGGGGGGAAGGGCCCTTATTTATAGCCTCTGGCAGCTTGGAGTAAAGTTAGGCTTTGGGCATAGGCTCAGTAATTATTTTCTTATTTTTAAATATAGAAAATAATTACTAATTTCTGCATCATCGATGATACATGACAGCATTTAACTGATTGAATTTTAGCCACACTTAATTTTGACCAAGCAGGTCCACCAAAATCAATGTGACATATAACCAATTGTGATTGGTCAATTTCTTTTACGTGTTGCACCATCCGATTTGTCATATAATTTTTTGCGTTCTACAAGTGGTATCCCTAAAAGGTGGGCACTATTATTTATACTCCTTGATCTACTATGGGAACCAACCACCGTTTAAAAAGTTTGTAAGAAATTGATCACACCTATATAAAGAATAACATCTATCATGATGTCTCCTAAACAAAAAGATACTATGTATCTGTGGACAAGTTAACATAGTGAACTAACTTTTTTAAAAGAAAACTCCATATGTATCCCCTCCCCACATGCAAATGATATCAAAATTCAGAAAGATATAAAAATAGGAAAATAATCACGCACCTGGTAGGGGTCGAACCTACAACCTTCTGCTTAGGAAACAGATGCTCTATCCACTGAGCTACGGGCACTTGCATGTTTTTCTATTGCTTCATCATTACTCATTTACACACACAAGAATAAAAAATCTCTTTTTCACCGCATATGCATTGACCTGTCCTTTTTACCTAAGCGGTGGGAAGTGCGTATATAGTACCCTCAAGAGTATGTATTCTTAGAAGCCACATACGCAAAATAACTGCTAATAATTGCTCAAGTGATAAATGTATGTTGAATATATAGCAAAAAAGGTATATCCTCCTAGAAGTATGTAATAATTTTCCAACCTAGAAAATTGAGGACCAATGAAATTGAAGGATTATTGACTTGGAGAAATTAAACCAGAAGCCTAAAACACTAGTACTAGCCTATTAGGGAATCATTCATGGGAACAATCTATTACAGCTAAAAATGTTTCTCACTATTTTTTAATTAGATAACATACTTATTGATATGGCTGCAAGCGCACGGTGGTGTTGTAGATGTTCAAGGTCGGTCTCACAGAGATTAAGTTGAACTATTGGATTATAATCCCTTAAGATATGCTAAGCGAATCAAAATTCAAATGGTTTTGAATTAACAATTTCTAATACATTAATTCTAAATCAATTAAGGAAAAATGTCTAGGAATTCATACAATTATGAAAGTTGATTGGATCAAAGTGATAAACATGTGGTTTTCTCCAATCGATTAATTTCTAGGAATTGCATTCTATACAGAAATTTAGTTTATTCTTTCAAGATTAGTTAAATTTGCCTAAATTAAGTAAAAGTCACTCTTTCAAGTTAATTTGACTTAATCCAAGTTTAATATTTTCGATTACTTAATTCAAGTCCTCCCAACTCAACAATCTCTCTTTCGAGATGATGCAATGATAGGTTCTAACAAGCAGTCCAACAACCGAATGTCATCTTTCGAACTTTCACTTGATTATTTCAAGTGCGCAAGTAAATTTTGGCCAAAGATCAACTCACAACATATCAAACACGTGATAGAATGAAATCAAACCAATTATGAAGATAAGCACATTTGAATAAATTAAAACATGATCCAATATCAATTCTATAAACTACTAAATTCCTAAACTAAGAAAACTACTCAAATATGATAAAATTAAACAAACTAAAATGATAAACCTAAAGTGACGAGAGAAGAGAAAAGAGAAGCTCAGCTAAGATTGTGCTTGAACCGTCGTTGCAAGGCCGGGGTGGAATCCTTGCAAATCTTCACTTTAACTCACTCTCTCTCTAATCTAATCTACATTGGTCTAAGAGGGGAAAGTGAAATGAAGATGAGATGATGGGGTGTGTGGAAATAAAAAGAGAAGAGCCCTTTTTATAGTGAAAGTCCTGGAAGTCGAAGAGCCACGAGACTGAAAGGAATTAAAACTGGCAGCAAGAACTAGAAAAGCCGCGAGAAACCAGAAAGCCTCGCAGGAAAGAGGTCCACCACGGACCGTGGCCTTCACCATGGACCGACCGTGGTCTCTGCTACCTCAATGTTCTTCTATTCTTCTTTCTTTCCACGGGACTGGTAACTCGGGGGCATCCGTGGAGAGTTAAAATACACTCATTTATGGGTCAAAACAAGGGCAAAAAGGTCCAAAACTTGCAAAACACAGAAAGGAACTATACCCGAGCATAAAACGGGAAAAAGAGTATAAATTATCACATAAAGCATATAATTTTCCCTAACAATGCAGCAAAAATGACCCTAAAATGATATATGCTTTAAGCACTTATCACTTATGTCTCTTACTTAAGTTACATTTCATGGTGTTGGTCTATAGTTCTACACTTTGTCACATTAATTAATGTCTAAATTAACTAAAAAGTTTTATAGGCTAAACTAGCTCAATTGTGAAATTTTTTTAAAAAATTATTATTGGAGGTTAGGTTTGAGGTCTATTCATAACAAGCTCTATACCTTATTTGTGGGAAGTCAATAAAGTTTATCACCTTAATACTAATTAGTATAAGCATATAAATCAAGGTTTTTATGTCATCATCATGTCTTATAATGAATAAAACATATTTTTGTAAAGAGTTTTTGATTCTGCTCATTTCGCAAAGGTGATAGATGTATGCATACATTAAATAGGCCAATATTTTTTTTCAAAAAAGGAATTGATTACTATAGCCAAAATGAGGTTTTTTTTTTATTATGCGTAAAACAAGATTTGTAAATACACTAGTTCAAATACTTTTCTTTAAAAAAGGGCGAAAACATACTAAAACCAATGTATATGGATCCCTTTTCATATATTTATTGTTAGGGAGAGAATAAAGATTTAGTGAGAAAGCGAGCCATCGGCTATAGTAATCATGGAGAGAATTACATTTTGACATTCAAGATCATGTTTGCTTGAGAATGTAAGATTAATTGGATTATATAGATTAATCACAATATTATACTTTCTCTAACAATTAGGAACAATACTAGTCTGTGTAATCTTTCCATCTATTGGGAACTTGGGGCTGATCACCTTTTTATGGTAAACTCTTTAAAGATTTTAGTTTCACAATTACATTTTTCTTGCTATTAATGTGATATGACATTTAGCAGATATTTGTTAATGAGAGTCAGGCATAGATTATAATCCATCAAAATAGTACAACTATTCTTATAAATAATAGAATTTGATGAATGATGTTTTATGGTATGTTCTGATGGAGATCCCTCAAGGAAGTATGTTTAAGGATTCAAATAAGTTTAGACAAATCACATTCAGTAGCCAAAGTCCAAGGAAAGACCTTTATTTTGCTAGGGAACACAAACAGTAGCTTCCAGGTTTAAATTAGAATACAAGCTCAGTTTTGAGTCCTTTATTACTTCAACTTCTATGAGATTTAATTCCATTATTTTGCCATGAGTTTAAAGTTTAGGAAGGATTCTTTCCACAAAGCAAGTTGCAAGTCATTAGGACTTCATTTTGCCCACCCAAATCAGCCATTAAATCCAAACTATCCAGACTGCCTGGTTAAACCAGAATGTACCCGATTTTATGGGCTTAATTTCTTAGGCATCATTGAGGTTTAAGTTTTTTGATATTTTGGTTCCTTAAGATCTTGTCTTTTAGGGCATATAAAATTATTTGGGTTAAGTCTTGTAAAAATAGGAGAACTAGGTCAGTTTTACAAATAGTGTCAGTAAGAACCTGATTTTGACCAGTCTGAAGTTTCTAAGGGGTTGGGGTAGCAAATCAAGTCCAAAAGCTAAAATTCCAGTTGTAAGAGTTAGGGGACATCCTAAGATTTCCTCCCATGCAAGGAAATCCAAATCATACTAACCTTTTGCATGTGAAATGTGGTGCCCAAAAACATCCAGAAACTGTTCGGTTAGAGCTAGCTGATGCCGTGGGGGATTACTAGCCTTTTGCCCATCTAGTCTTGTCGAAGTAGCACGTTTAGAAAGGTAAAGAGATATTAGACACAATCATAAGCCTTTCGCATTAGCCAATTGAAGAACCAATGAGAAACAAATGAAGAAAGGTAGAATGAACCTCATTAGTTAGCTGTAAAGTGCAAGGGAGACAAGGCCACCTTTTACTTTTCTCTCACATATGGGCAACAACTTGCTTGCTTACTTGCTTACTGAGGCTAAATGTAGTTAGCATAATCTAGCTTGTTTTGGTGCATAAAGATTTTAGTTAGCTTGATTAAATCATATTTAGTTAAAATTGATCTGAATAAGCTAGATTAGGCTAGATTAAGCTGGGTTAGAGGTTTCCTAACTTTGAAGAAGCCTCTTAACCTTTCCCAGGTAGCACATGAACGTCTATATAAGGGCCTTTAAGGACCTTATTTTGTACTCAGCCTATTATCTTTGAAATTGAAAGTGAATTGAGGGCATTGCTCTCTTTCATGTCTTAAATTCTTACTTGCTTATCCTAGTCTAGGCCAGATTAGGTGGTGACCAAGTGAGTCTTAAGTCTTGATTAGGTGGTGATATCTATATTCTAGTTAAGCTTTAGGGCCCTAAACTGAAACTTAGTGGTTATATCTATATCTAAGTAAGAGAGTAGATCACATTGATCCTTCCCTCACTTTCGGATTCTCCTTATACTCACCCTTGATTTTAGTTTGCTTCTTTTTGCATTGAAATCAGCCTTGAGTGTTAGTTGAATTCCACCCCCACAAATACATCGTGGTCAAAACTATGAGGGTGTTTGGCAAATAACTTTTTGAAGAGCTTTTTTGCCAAAAAAAGAGCTTTTGATCAAGTGAAAAACTAATTTGGGTGTTTGGTGAAAATGCTTTTTGGAAGAGCTTTTTCGATCTAAAACCCTAATTTAAAAAATCTAATTCCGTGAGCTTTTTAGAACAGGTTTTTAAAGAATTACCTTTTTGTCCAATAACTTCATCAAAAATAACTAATTTTACTAAATAACTTTTTAACAAACAGCTAATTCGAACAATTAATACAAATGGCTAACAGCTAACAGCTAATACAAACAGTTAGAACTGTCAATTTCAGGGGTGGTAAAATATAGATCGGGTGAATTTCAGGTTTGGGTAGAATACGAGTATGATGTATTTCGAGTGTGATAGAATACGGGTAGGGTGCATTTCAGTTTTGCAGGTTTCGATTAAACCCAAAGCATCATGATCGCCATCTGTTGTACTATTCTTGAGGAAATAAAACTAGATATAAATGCTCAAGTTACTTGAGTGCATATTAAATGCATCTTTACTATTTCATAACGACAATCCTATGTATATTTGTCGACTTAAAATTGACAACAAGAAGGGGAAAACAAAGCTATTTATACGTAATGCATTCATAACAACAAGTCTATATGAAATATGAAATAACTATTATAGATATTAAATGAGATATAAAATCTACTTGTTTTTCACCCTTTGAACATGATTGTGGTCATGATTCTTGAAAAAGTTCATCATTCTTGAAGAAGCAAATATATAATTAACCATACACTAAATTGTCTTACCGCATCACTACAAGATAGTCAAGTGACCAAGTCATCTTTATAGCAAGATACAAAACATGAAGTCTTAAGTTATCAAGTCGCCCTAACAATAAGCCACAAAATAACCAAATCATAAAAAGACAATCAAAGAATACTTCAATGTCAATCTCCCAACATTAATACACTAACTCATAAATTAGAATCGCCCAATTTAGTTTGGCCTCCCAATTCTAGCTGCACCTCTTCTTCTTCCTCTTCATCTTCTACTTCTTCTTCATCCACATTCAAAGTTACTTTTGAAAATTAAGCACATACACCATTGATCTCTTGGTCATCCTTATCTACATCACCAAATATTTACAAGTGAAATTAATGTACTTATTATAAAATATGGCATGCATATAAAGCACAAGCAGAAAAATATATATGTTTGTAAAACTTACCCCCATCAATCTTATATCCAAGCAACCAACTACGCGTGGTAACCAATGCTTTCGCATTTTCGGGTTTAAGAGAAGCTCTCCACCTAGTTAGAATCCGACCTCCCATACTAAAGCAAGACTCAGAAGCCACAATGGTAATAGGAATACTGAAGAGGTCTCTTGCCATGTTGCTCAAGGAAGGGAATTGATTTTCGTTCATTTTCCAGCAACTTAAAATGTCTAAGTTGATGGTATGATCCAATCTATACTCACCCAAGCACTTATCTAATTCTGAAGTTCTACAGCTGAATACTCCAACATTATCAAAATTTACAAAGCCCTACACAAGATAAAAATATACATTAGTATGTACTATGAAAATTTTTTTTATAAAGATCAAGTAGATAATAGGAATCAAATTATAGGACTTGCCACTAGGTCATCCTTTCCTCTCCTTACACCACTCTCATTTGCTTGAGGTTTTTCTTTCACATACTCATAAAAGAGCTTGTAAAACTGATCTTTCACAAGGATGGACTTCAACTCAGAAGTTTCGGGATCAAGTGTTTGGAAACAATACACGATAAATTGAAACTTGTACCGAGGATCCAAAATGGTAGCAAAGGAGAGAATCATACTATAATTATCCTAATAGTCCTTAAATTTTCCCCTCATCTTTGTTGCCATACTCCTAAGAATAACATCCTCACAAAAAGTCCGTGATGATAAATGGTTTTCAAACTTCCAGGCATTTTTGAGATACAAGTTTGCTATAGGATATTTTGTACCAGACATAATAGTGTTATTTCATCAACGGGTTGAAGAAGATCACAAATTTTCTCAATTGTAGACCACTCTTCATCTGCGGAAAGATCAGGAAAGTTGGAAGTAGACCTTTTCATCCACCTCATACTTAGAAAGGTAGCTCAATAAGGCAGTGCTATCCCTAGCATCTTATAGCTGGAGTTCCACCTAGTTGGATAATCCAACCAATAAAAGCTTAGCAATGCCAAGACCCAATGCAATTTCCTCAAATTTCAACTTCATATTTCACTAAATTCTTCACCATACTTATTCCCATATCAACCAATTTTAAACCCTCTTTAACAATCAAATTTAACACATGCGCTCCACATCTAGCATGAGAAAACTCACCAGCACCAGGAAAATGAGCATGCACATATCTTATATATTATCATTTGCTCTAGCATTATTCAACATGATTGTGAAGATTTCTTATGAATTTTCTGCTGCTTAAAAGATCATGGGTTTTTCATGCAAGGCATTTGCATTATAAGGAGGGGCCATACAAACAAAAATTAGAATCTTAGAATGCAAACTCCAACTGGCATCAACATAATGAGTAGTGAAAGAGAGAAAACTATGGCCCACACAAAAGGTGCACATGTCAGAAGTCACACAAATCTTACTTTTAACTAGACTCAATGAAGCCATAAGCCTTTCCTTTTCACGTTTGTGGCTCTTCAAACAATGACTTTTAGCTATGTTCCTAGATATTGGAGCATAATCTCATTCACATAAGTGTGAATAGTTAGGTTTCCCTCATGCTCTACAAATGCATAGGGGTACCCTTGTTTAATTATAGCTTGTGCAAATCAACTCTTTATACTTTGATCGATTAATTTTTCTAGCCAATTTTCCATCTTTATCTATCATCATTTGACCCACAACACTACTCGAATAAGCACTACAACTTTTAGCATGACGTCTAAAGTTGGACGTACCATTGCTAGAATCTGCATTGACGGGTCCTCCATTACAATATTTGTAACAAGCAAAATCCTCACCATTAGGAAAGTGCTTACGCTTTTTTATGTTATAATTCTTCCACATGCT
>NCQV01073012.1:13754-24001 GCA_002740545.1 Lophocereus schottii
CCTTTGATCATGGTGTTAATTCTTTTCCACTACTTGGCAGATCACATAGATTAGAGGCATTGACTGCTTTCAATAGGGAGCTTACTTTACTTACTTAAGTTACGCAAGACCGATCCGAGTTTAGACTCTCCTACACCTAAGGTTAGGTCTTATGAGCATCTTGATTTTTGGAGTAAGGAACGTATAAGAATCCACCTCTCAGAGGTGCAATTCCCCACAAATGGCTTAGAACTTGTTGCTACATACTTCTTTTTTTAATTTTTTTTCCTAGAAATTAGATTTAAGGCTTTTATTTTTTATTTTTATTGTAGGTCGGGCAAAACTAGGCTATAAAAGCACAAGAGACTAGGCCTTAGGCATAGCCAGAGAACCCGGTCCAGTTCCCTGGGCAGGACTAAGTCCATCTCTCCTGTAATCTAGGCCTGGTAGTTTCCTCAGCCTGACCCATAATTTGGGTGCAAGTCTGATCCAGGAACTCAAGCGGTTCCTAGGTCATATCAGACATCCTAATTCTAGTTAAGACAGATTCTACTGCCTTGAGTTGACGTTGTTTCCTCTAGTGTAGCAATGTACGAATAAATACCGAATAAAACAGTAGAAAGACGTTAATATTTTTAACAAAGTAGAGTCACCAGTAGGTTTTAGAAAAACTTACAAACCATGATACATTTCGAAGTAGATCATATCAACAGGGACACCGAAGGTACAAATTGAAGCTTTTTCAAAAGGGTCTTGGAAAAGCCCCAAACAATCCCTAGTTTGGAGAGCCATCTTGACTCCTTGGTCTGGAATCGAGGTTCCTTATTAAGGGGTGAAGATACGATGATGTGATGGAGTGCATCCCATGTCCATCATCACCGACAGCCTCTACTAATAAATATGGGAAATTAAAACATAATCGTACTAACATACATTAATGCAAAGAACCATTCATGTAATCATGCAAAAGATACAACCTTTAGTTTAATGCAAACAAAAAGTAAAGTAAATAAATTGCAGCAGCGAGGAACTACTTGAATACTACATCCTTGGTCATTTAACGTCAAAAATTATAAAAGAGGAATAGAGTAGAAGAGTAAGAAAAGATAGAGTTTTTGTCTCAAGATAACCCATTTAATTTAACTGAGAGCCCAGCAGAGCGACCCTTTTTAATGGTTAATCCGATTCTCTATCCACAATATGTGGAGTGTTTTGACCCTCAATTTTGATGCTTTCCTCTTGCTAATATTTTAATGTGTTTTGATGCCTCTAACTAATGTCTAATCCATGCCAATTCGATCCCCCCCAACGCCTAGGGGTAGCCCACTATTTATAGTAGTTGAGATGATAGTTTGGATCGGTTTAGAAATAGGAGACCTAATCCTAGTCCCATGAAGGTTGATCTGAATAGGTGTGCCAATTCAGCTAAGATTCTGACTAATTAGTTTCGGTAAACTAATCAACCTAGAATTGTAATTAATTAATCATGTTTTAGCAGAAAATGACTCGAGAGAGACTCCGAACGGAGTTACATCTAGAAGACCCGCCCGGGTTCTTGGAAGCAGAAACCTGCCAGGGTTTTGGGTTAGGCTGCAAACAACCTAATTTGTTTTGACCATAAGTTTCACATCCGACCTCTATTTTGAGTGGTTCTTTTTTTTCCCCTTTGAAAGATATTGAGTCTAGTTTCAAATAAATCAATTTCATAATATTTAGATAAATGTGGGACAATATATAAGCAAAATAGAAGGTGTTATTTCCATTACAAGCTTACATATTCGACTTATATCTTCCTTGTTTCGTATCAAACTTCGGTGCACAATATGTTATTAGAAAGCTTATTCAACTAAGAATGTTGGTACATAGACTTAATAGCCTTATACTTCCTAGAGTGGATCTAAACTGGACGTCGAACATTGTTAATGTGGGCCTATTTGGGCTTCTTGGGCTCTATTAGCCTTTTTTACTCAAATTCAAGGATTATTCTGCTAGGTCGCCAAGTACACAAGTTGGGGGTATAATTTTCGCAATTAGGCAATTAAAAATAAGATGCCATTTTTAGGGGTCTACAACATCGATAGGGCACAATTTTCATGTTAATGCATATTTGGCCGACCTCATTCAGAAGTCAGATAGGTCAAATATTGATTGATTCTATTTTAGTTGTTCGTGGTCTCTGATTGTTTCCATTGTAGCTCCTCTAGTTCAAGAATTTTAGTAGCTTTTTGGTTCACCTTTTTCTCTGATCGTTTTCATTCTAGAGAGTCAGATAGGTGATTATTGATTCGCTTATCATTTAAATGTTGCTTCTATGTTCCGTGGCACTTAGTTTATATTTTGTTTAATTTCACGTAATGCTCATCTCAAAGATAATGGAAGTCCAAGACGTTTAGTTTGGTTTTACTTATCTTCTTATGTGACTTGGGCTTTTTGAGGGCCAAATTATTTACTTTGATCATGTGAATAATTAGTCCATAGGTTTTAAAAAACGATAATGATTCTAAATAATTTGGTATTTGACATTAGCATAAGTAACTTAGTTTTAACTGTATTTTGTGACCGAATTTATCATCATTCCTAAGGAGACGACCCTCAAGTGCTATAGTGATGAAATTTACCCTAGCAGCTATAGTTTGATATTGAAAGTTGCGTGCAATTTTTTGGCGTCGTTACCAGGTGCAACGTTAAGAGATTAGGTTACATTTTCCTTTTATTTGATATTTTCTTATTAGGTGTACATATTCTAATTTTGCTTTGTTTACTTTTGTAGTCGTAGGCACCTAGTTTAGTTTGCTTTGCCTTGAAAAAATCCAAAAAAAGGGTCAAAAAATAAAAAAATCAAAAAAATAGGAAATTTGAGAATTGAAAAAAAAGAATTTTTTTTTTGAAATTTGAAAAATGTGAAAATTTTCTATTTTCCTCAATATGAGCATGAAGTATTTTGACAATATTTGCGTAGATTAAATCACTTTTGCCCTCAATATGTTGATCGATATTTTAAAAGATGACAGATTTGCCAAGTGAATTTTTAGGGCTTTAATGATTAATATCGAGGTCATGTTGAGACCATGTACCCTGAGGGTTCACGATGTTTGTTTACTAAATCTCCAAATGAAATTTGGGACTTCTTTGGATATTTTGCTCAAGATTCTTCGGAGTATGAAAATGTTAGAGAGATCTTTAGTCACCACATTCCTGACCTTTATATGATGCATTCTATACCGTTGGAGGAGAGCCTGTTTGGAGCTACATCATGTAAGCACCTCATACTCCATGTGCTCATCTTTTCATGTGATTATTATTATTCCTTTGATCATGGTGTTAATTCTTATCCACTACTTGGCATATCACATAGATTGGAGATATTGATTGCTTTTAACAGGGAGCTTTACCTATGTAATTTAGTCAAGACTGATTCTGGTTTAGACCCTCCTACACCTAAGGTCATGTCTAATGAGCATCTTGATTTTCGGAGTGAGGCATGTATGAATATCCACCTCCTGGAAATGCAATTCCCGACGAATGGCTTAGAAGTCGTTGCTAGATACTTCTTTTTTTAATTTTTTTTTCTAGAAATCAGATTTAATGTTTTTATTTTTTATTTTGGTGTACGTCGGGCAGAACTAGGCTATAGAACCATAAGAGGCTAGGCCTTGGGCCTGACCAAAGAACTCAATTAGGTTCCCTGGGCAGGACTAGGTCCATCTCTAAACTCTTGTTAAAATGCCAAAGAAAAAGAAAAAAAAAAGAAATAGTAAATAAAAACATGGACACCAATTTTCAAAGCCACAATCTTTATTTCATATTTTAATTGGCTTGAGTGTGTGCTATTTTACTTGATTACACATCTATTTCGGCTATAAAATAAGTACTTTGTGCAATCTAATTCAATTCTCTTTTAAGGAAGGCCCGAAAATTTATAAGTCATGTGGGTTTCAGGTGTGTGCATTCTAAATCTTAAAAACGGACAAAAGAGAAAAAAAAAAAAGGAGTGAAGAAGTCAATTAGGCAAGGACACAAGGGACCATGTCGATATAGGCAACTTGATTCATAAGGATTGATATTTATTGGCACATGCTCTACAGTGTACATATCATTGCGTATTGTTTTGCAAGGTGAAAAATGATGCACCTTGTGACTAAATTTCTTTTGATCGTATATTTAATTTGTATGTAATTTGTTGACTTGGTTACTAAGGTGATGTAATTCCCTAACTTGTGTACATAATATCCCTATTACTTGTATATTAGTTCATGTTTTGAAAAAACCAAAAAGATTTTCCTTTGTTTTTGAAAAGATTTTGTTGGTGATCTTTTAAAAACCACCATAAGATCTCACTTATCCATTAGGGAAGCCGATGGGTTTAAACCGCTTATTGCATATGCTAAATGCTTTCATGATTCTTAAGAAAGTGAGTTAAGATTTTGGTTTTCTTATTTTTCATTTCTTTTTATGCAGCTTACTTTGTTTTACTTGAGGACGAGCAAAATCTAGGTTTTGGACATTTGTGTACATGATACTTTTACAACAGTTTTACACGTAATTTGGCTCATAATTATTTTTCGAATTTTGTGAGAGTCTATTTTATTTTGTAGGTCATGAAACATTCATTAAAAAAATGCAGAAAAAAGATGCAAATGGAAGCATTTGGACTTGATCAAGCAAGGCTTCACAGCAGTCCAATCATAACCTAAACCCATGGCCCTCCTTTTCTCTTTTCCAGAAAAAATAAAAAAATCCTCAATGGCCCCCTCATGCTCTGACGTATGCTGCCCTCTTTATTTGTTCTCTTTTTCTCTATCTCCTCTTATTAATCAGAAAAGACACCACCTATCTTTGTCACTTTGATCCCCACCACACCAAACTCCAGCCCCACCATCCTCACCATCATTCATGAATGCAATCTTCCCCATTAGCCCAAGTGCCCATACCATCATTCGTGCATGCACGTCATCAAATTTCTCCCCTTCCAACACTAGCTAACTTCATCATCACCATACACCACACCTGAGATCAGATGGCTAAAGGCAGAGGAAGAACCGACCTAGAGGCAGCTATATAACGCAATGGAGTGGCGATTTGGAGGAATGTTTTTAGGTAGAATTTAGCTTCATCAAGAATATATTTTTAGGACATTAGGTTCAAAAAATCCAAATTTCATTGTCCTCTGTTTCTTTACATTTTCAAATTTGATTTTAGCTTCAATTGCAAGTAACAAATTTCAATTCTAACAATTTTGGATAAAGGTTGTGATATTTGCTTAGAAATTCATCTAATTTTGAGAGTTAATTTGCCATTGTTAGTTTATTATGAATCTAGATTTTTCTTTGTGATTCTTGCTTTTCCCTATTTTGTGCTAAACTTGACGCTACTTTAATGATGATTCCATCATTTTGTTGAGTTCTGGAGCTTAGTTATGACGAAAAGCTCCATTAATGGAGGTCGGTTTGAGCCTGCATTGACCTCCTGTATGGTTGATTCCGCCCTTCATTTATGTTAAATTCACTTCTTGTTGCTATAGTTTCTGAGTTCTATAGTTGTCTCTTAGTTTGGCTCATTCTGGGTTATCAATCTCCTTGAATGGGGATTAGAGCTTAGTGATCTTCAATGGAGGTATAGATCTTGACTGATTCTATTTTAGTTGTTTGTGGTCTCTGATTGTTTCCATTGGAGTTCATTTAGTTTAGGAAATAACTTTTTGCTCTCCATTTTCTTTGATTGCTTTTATTCTAAAGAGTTAGATAGGTGATAATTGATTCCTTTATCATTTAAGTGTTGCTTCTATGTTCCCTGGCCCTTAGATTATATTTAGTTTAATTTTACCTTATGCTCAACTCATAGATAATGGAAGCACCAAATATTTAGCTGGATTTTATTGATCTTCTTATGTCAATAGGTCCAATTCAGGGTCCAATTGTTTACTTTGATCATGTAAATAATTGGTTGCTAGGTTTTAATTGATAATGATTCTAAATAATATGTTTTTTGACGTTAGCAGAAGTATCATGGTTCAATTGTATTTTGTGACCTAATTTCATCCTTATCCTTGAGGATATGACCCTCAAGTGCTATAACGATAATTGTACACTTGCGGCTATATTTTTACATTGAAAATCACGTACAATGACTCTGCCAAGTGTTATTGCTAATTCCTCAATTTTTCCTTCAAGATCATCTTCTGTTAAAGCTAGTCATATGTCGATAACCTCTTACTAGTTCGTACATTATTTGTATGTTTGTTCTGATCTCTACTTTTGTGACTCCTTCTACCATTGCTGATTCATCAGTTTCCCATCCAACAATGGTTGTCAGTAGCCTGACTAAAGGTTTCATATCCTACCTTATTTCATCTTTAAAATAATTTCATCAGGCCTTTTGCTTTAATTCAATGTAAGGCTAACATAATAAGCCTACAGCCTATGTTTTTTTACTTTTATATGGTCTTTTATACATCCTAATGTGAAATAGCTAACTGAAAGCTTACTTTTCATTTAGAAAAATATCTATCCTCACTTCTAAAAAGAAGAATTAGGAAGAATTTCATCGAAAGGCTGTATAAAGTAGCAAACTTAGGAGATCCTATACTTGTGATGAAGATGGATCCTTAAACTTCCAATATCAATTTAATAAAGAAAAAATCACACCAAAGGATGCTTCTCTTGGATTGAATCTTAATCAATCAATAAGATTGTGAGGTTTGTTCCCAAGGTAAGACACTAATGAAAGTTTAATTACTTTCCATCAAATTCCTCTCCTAAAGGC
The DNA here is from genome assembly GCA_002740545.1 of Lophocereus schottii. Taxonomy (NCBI): domain Eukaryota; kingdom Viridiplantae; phylum Streptophyta; class Magnoliopsida; order Caryophyllales; family Cactaceae; genus Lophocereus; species Lophocereus schottii. Next base: position 20,496 of record NCQV01073012.1, read on the forward strand.
TCTTAGCTACCAAAGAAGAATTCTAAAGGAAAGACTCTAATCACTAATCTTGATTAAAAAATAAGATGCATGTATGTTACTGAGAGAAAATGGTCATTTGCCATTTGATTCATAGTTCAACTCAAGCTGAGTTTACATGGAGGCAATGGGGCATGTAAATACCCAAGACGGGGGATTAGCTATTGCAGTTGTGGAGCAAATGTACCAATAGGAGGATTATAAATTATCTTAGGAAAATAAATCAAATTACTAAGATAATTACAACCAAGATGAGCTATATTTTTTCAGGATTCTTGCCCATCCTTCTAGAAGGCTTTTAGAAGGCTCTACACCTCTAATGAGGGCTCATCCACTTATCAATTCCTTGGTATATGTAGAATCACCCCATGCTAAGTAATCTCAAAGACAATAGTTGTATCCTCTGTAATTAAAGCCAAATTCTAGATTACTCCAAAATAAAAATTTTATGCACACTCCTCATATTTGAGTCATTCATCCTAATATTGGAAACTAATGCTAAATTTTGGCATACGGGGCTAAAATGGACATTTTAAAGAATCACTAAAACTTATGCTTGCCTCATTTGGGCTTTGTTTAATAGGATTTAAACTTGATCCAAATTTAGCAAGTTTTACTATAAAACCTGTATTATGTAAATGGGGATTTTGATCACTTTAAGAAATTAAAATACCACCTAACTTAGGCTTTTATTACATCATCCTAAAGTTAACTGTGTAGGCTTCCGAATGAAGTATAGATTCCCCAATTGGACATCAATTGGTTGGTGAGAAGCCAAGTTGAAACCGAGTGTAATGCTAGAGCGGTGACCATCTTAAGTAAGGAAAGTTGTCTTGGCCTTTGGTGTAGATGACAGTGTAGTAAAGGGTTGGCTTGGGGATTAGTATGCATCAGCTTCCCTCTCTTGAGGTCAAATTCTCAAAGTCATCCTTTACGTAAGGAGCTAAGTCACCCACATTAAAAGTGACGCTTATATTCATATCTCCCAGTAACTCCAACTTATAGGCATTGTCCTCAATCCTTGCAAGCAGCTTGAAAGGGCCTTCTTCTCAAGTGATGAGTTCATTTTGGCCATTAGAAGGGAATCTCTCCTTTTTTTGGTGCAACCAAACCAAATCTCCCTAGTTGAAAACCATTTATTTTCAATGCTTGTTTGCTCTAGCCTTGTAAGAGGCATTGATCTTCTCTGTTTGAGCTTGAATTTGCTTATGGAGCTTCTTTATGTCATTAACTCTCTCTTGGTGTAACACCCGGGATTTTTATCCCCTTTGTTAAGCCAATCCATATCGTTATAAATCGAAATAATATCGACGTGCCTGCTTAAGTGCTATTTTTATTGAAAAGAATATTATTCTTATTTTATTGTTATGGAAGATTATATCAGGCACTACATTGCGTAGATTCCCGAATATAACTGGACTGGTGAACCTTGGGACTAGTCCTGTAATTTAATGAATCGAACCTTGGGAATAAATTATGATGTGATAAGTGGATAAGCTCGTATTAATTATGATGTGATGAGGTAATTATCCTAAACAAAAGAAAAAGGAAAAAAGAAAAAAAATTTAAAAAGGGGCAAGCCCTTGCTTTTCTGGGAAGGAGAACACGACCCGTGGGGGGGGTGTTCTCAACAGCCCAACACCTCGAGAGAGAGGGAGAGACTGGGATAGAGGAGGGGCCTGCCTGGCCGGTGCGGTGGCAGCGGTCACACTGGCAAACGACCGGTCGCCGTCAAGCGCGCGGCAGCACCGGCCCCCCGCGACGGTTAGCAGAGAAGTAGAGAGAGGGAGCTCGAGCCAGTAAGATGGGCCGGCCAGGTGCCGGTGATGGCTCTAGTCGGCGGCAAGGCGCCGGCGGACTTGAGTCCAACGACCGGTGAGTTTCCTCTTCCTCCTATTTATTGATAATTTCGATGAAATTTATTGATTTTTGATTATAGTTTGTTTAAATTGAATTCAAACTGATTATCACTGATTCGAGGAATAAAGTTTATCGATTATATAGTTTATTGATTATATGAAATCCCATGCTTATATAGAGTTTACCGATTATATATAGTTTATCAATTATATGAGATTTATTGATTATATACAGTGTATCGATTATATAGTTTATCGATATTTGCAGTACATCGAACACATATATATATGATTATTGATTATATGTGACTTAGCAATTATACGAAACTTATTGTTTATATGCAATCTAGCGATTACATGAAGTTTATCGATTATGTGAAGTTTATCGATCATCTAAAGTTTCCCGATGATATGAAGTTTATTGATTATATAAAGTTTATCGATTATTGAAAGTTTATTGAAAATATATCGATTGTTGCAAGTTTATGGAAAGTTTATTGATTATTGAAAGTTTATTGAAAATATATTGATTATTGCAAGTTTATGGAAAGTTTATTGATTATTGAAAGTTTATTGAAAATATATCGATTATTGCAAATTTATAGAAAGTTTATCGATTATTGAAAGTTTATCGAAAACATATTGATTATTGCAAGGTTATGAAAAGTTTGCTGATTATTGAAAGTTTATTGAAAGTATATTAATTATCGAAATTTATTAAAAGCCCATTATCAATAATTGAGGAATTGTCAAGTAAACTGAAAGATGCCTAATATATAGTTTGTTTGTACTGAACAAAAGTTTACCAATTATATGTTTATAGTGATGGGTATTGTTCATATGTATAAAGCTTGAATTAACGATACCTCTTCTGTTTATAGTGGTTATATGTTTAACGATATTATTTGTATGATTACATAGAAATGTTCATAGTTCAGAAAGTTTGAACAAAGGGAATTGAAAAGTAAATCAAATGATTGTATCGATTGCAATGGTGTGAGTTGCGTTATAGTTGGGGAATTGGTCGATGATACGATTTCATAACGTGACCATACGTGCTATGTGAAATCCTTTTCCCCTGAATTAATGAATGCATGGAATGACATTGATTTCAAAGTGTCTCTAAATGTTCATCGGTTGTCTGTTTAATTGAAGAGTCCTTGGTGACGAAATAATCTTAAATCATCGGACTGCTCAATTGAATGAAGCAGGAGACCAGTCAATAGGTCTAGGAATCCTTTTCAGAAATGACTTAAGTATTGAGCGTCTGATTATGTCATATCCATTGCTATGGTGAACGTAGGCAACTCAGTACCCTTTTATCTAAGTTTACATGAGAAGTTTAAAGTTAAATGTTTATTGTTCTACCAGAAGGCAGAAATTCAAGTTCAATGATTCATTGTCTGCCAGAAGGCAGAAATTCAAGTTTAATATTTATCGTTTTGCCAGAGGGCAGAAATTCAAGTTCAATGACTCATTCTCTGCTAGAAGGCAGAAATTCAAGTTCAGTGATTTATTGTTTTCCAGAAGGCAGAAATTCAACTTCAGGGATTCATTGCTTTCCCAGAAGGCAGAAATTCAACTTCAGGGATTCATTGTTTGCCAAAAGGCAGAAAGTAAAAGTACAGT